>JAQONI010000067.1:0-120073 GCA_036936925.1 Cenchrus fungigraminus
CCAAAACACAAGTTTTGCATCTTTTACGTGCCGAAGGTTAGCGAAATGCTCTGAAACACTCCCAAATATCATTTTGGTTTCAATGGACTAGAATGGATGCTGTACAACTTTAGTACCCCGAAATAGTGCATTCAGGCGCGAACACAAGTTTTGCACCTTTTATGTGCCGAAGGTTAGCGAAATACTCTAAAACACTCCAAACATCATTTTGGGTCCAATGGAGTAGAATTGATGCCTCACAACTTCGGAACCCCGAAATAGTGCATTCAGGCCCGAAAGACAAGTTTTGCATCTCTTACGTGCCGAAGGTTAGCGAAATGCTCTGAAACACTCCAAAACATCATTTTGGGTCCAATGGAGTAGAATGGATGCTTCACAACTTCGGTACCCCGAAATAGTGCATTCAGGCCTGAAACACAAGTTTTGCATCTTTTACGTGCTGAAGGTTAGCGAAATGCTCTGAAACACTCCCAAACATCATTTCGGGTCCAATGGAGTAGAATGGATGCTTTACAACTTCGGTACCCCGAAATAGTGCATTCAGGCCCGAAACACAAGTTTTGCATCTTTTACGTGCCGAAGGTTAGCGAAATGCTCTGAAACACTCCCAAACATCATTTTGGTTCCAATGGAGTAGATTGGATGCTTCACAACTTTAGTACCCAAAATAGTGCATTCAGGCGCGAACACAAGTTTTGCACCTTTTACGTACCGAAGGTTAGCGAAATACTCCAAAACACTCCAAACATCATTTTGGGTCCAATGGAGTAGAATGGATGCCTCACAACTTCGGTAACCCGAAATAGTGCATTCAGGCCCGAAAGACAAGTTTTGCATCTCTTACGTGCCGAAGGTTAGCGAAATGCTCTGAAACACTCCAAAACATCATTTTGGGTCCAATGGAGTAGAATGGATGCTTCACAACTTCGGTACCCCGAAATAGTGCATTCAGTCCCAAAACACAAGTTTTGCATCTTTTATGTGCGGAAGGTTAGCGAAATGCTCTGAAACACTCCCAAATATCATTTTGGTTTCAATGGACTAGAATGGATGCTTCACAACTTTAGTACCCCGAAATAGTACATTCAGGCGCGAACACAAGTTTTGCACCTTTTACGTGCCGAAGGTTAGCGAAATACTCTACAACACTCCAAACATCATTTTGGGTCCAATGGAGTAGAATTGATGCCTCACAACTTCGGTACCCCGAAATAGTGCATTCAGGCCCGAAAGACAAGTTTTGCATCTCTTACGTGCCGAAGGTTAGCGAAATGCTCTGAAACACTCCAAAACATCATTTTGGGTCCAATGGAGTAGAATGGATGCTTCACAACTTCGGTACCCCAAAATAGTGCATTCAGTCCCGAAACACAAGTTTTGCATCTTTTACGTGCCGAAGGTTAGCGAAATGCTCTGAAACACTCCCAAATATCATTTTGGTTTCGATGGACTAGAATGGATGCTTCACAACTTTAGTACCTCGAAATAGTGCATTCAGGCGCGAACACAAGTTTTGCACCTTTTACGAGCCGAAGGTTAGCGAAATACTCTAAAACACTCCAAACATTATTTTGGGTCCAATGGAGTAGAATTGATGCCTCACAACTTCGGTACCCCGAAATAGTGCATTCAGGCCCGAAAGACAAGTTTTGCATCTCTTACGTGCCGAAGGTTAGCGAAATGCTCTGAAACACTCCAAAACATCATTTTGGGTCCAATGGAGTAGAATGGATGCTTCACAACTTCGGTACCCCGAAATAGTGCATTCAGTCCCAAAACACAAGTTTTGCATCTTTTACGTGCGGAAGGTTAGCGAAATGCTCTGAAACACTCCCAAACATCATTTTGGTTCCAATGGAGTAGATTGGATGCTTCACAACTTTAGTACCCAAAATAGTGCATTCAGGCGCGAACACAAGTTTTGCACCTTTTACGTACCGAAGGTTAGCGAAATACTCCAAAACACTCCAAACATCATTTTGGGTCCAATGGAGTAGAATGGATGCCTCACAACTTCGGTAACCCGAAATAGTGCATTCAGGCCCGAAAGACAAGTTTTGCATCTCTTACGTGCCGAAGGTTAGCGAAATGCTCTGAAACACTCCAAAACATCATTTTGGGTCCAATGGAGTAGAATGGATGCTTCACAACTTCGGTACCCCGAAATAGTGCATTCAGTCCCAAAACACAAGTTTTGCATCTTTTATGTGCGGAAGGTTAGCGAAATGCTCTGAAACACTCCCAAATATCATTTTGGTTTCAATGGACTAGAATGGATGCTTCACAACTTTAGTACCCCGAAATAGTACATTCAGGCGCGAACACAAGTTTTGCACCTTTTACGTGCCGAAGGTTAGCGAAATACTCTACAACACTCCAAACATCATTTTGGGTCCAATGGAGTAGAATTGATGCCTCACAACTTCGGTACCCCGAAATAGTGCATTCAGGCCCGAAAGACAAGTTTTGCATCTCTTACGTGCCGAAGGTTAGCGAAATGCTCTGAAACACTCCAAAACATCATTTTGGGTCCAATGGAGTAGAATGGATGCTTCACAACTTCGGTACCCCAAAATAGTGCATTCAGTCCCAAAACACAAGTTTTGCATCTTTTACGTGCCGAAGGTTAGCGAAATGCTCTGAAACACTCCCAAATATCATTTTGGTTTCAATGGACTAGAATGGATGCTTCACAACTTTAGTACCTCGAAATAGTGCATTCAGGCGCGAACACAAGTTTTGCACCTTTTACGAGCCGAAGGTTAGCGAAATACTCTAAAACACTCCAAACATTATTTTGGGTCCAATGGAGTAGAATTGATGCCTCACAACTTCGGTACCCCGAAATAGTGCATTCAGGCCCGAAAGACAAGTTTTGCATCTCTTACGTGCCGAAGGTTAGCGAAATGCTCTGAAACACTCCAAAACATCATTTTGGGTCCAATGGAGTAGAATGGATGCTTCACAACTTCGGTACCCCGAAATAGTGCATTCAGTCCCAAAACACAAGTTTTGCATCTTTTACGTGCGGAAGGTTAGCGAAATGCTCTGAAACACTCCCAAACATCATTTTGGTTCCAATGGAGTAGATTGGATGCTTCACAACTTTAGTACCCAAAATAGTGCATTCAGGCGCGAACACAAGTTTTGCACCTTTTACGTACCGAAGGTTAGCGAAATACTCCAAAACACTCCAAACATCATTTTGGGTCCAATGGAGTAGAATGGATGCCTCACAACTTCGGTAACCCGAAATAGTGCATTCAGGCCCGAAAGACAAGTTTTGCATCTCTTACGTGCCGAAGGTTAGCGAAATGCTCTGAAACACTCCAAAACATCATTTTGGGTCCAATGGAGTAGAATGGATGCTTCACAACTTCGGTACCCCGAAATAGTGCATTCAGTCCCAAAACACAAGTTTTGCATCTTTTATGTGCGGAAGGTTAGCGAAATGCTCTGAAACACTCCCAAATATCATTTTGGTTTCAATGGACTAGAATGGATGCTTCACAACTTTAGTACCCCGAAATAGTACATTCAGGCGCGAACACAAGTTTTGCACCTTTTACGTGCCGAAGGTTAGCGAAATACTCTACAACACTCCAAACATCATTTTGGGTCCAATGGAGTAGAATTGATGCCTCACAACTTCGGTACCCCGAAATAGTGCATTCAGGCCCGAAAGACAAGTTTTGCATCTCTTACGTGCCGAAGGTTAGCGAAATGCTCTGAAACACTCCAAAACATCATTTTGGGTCCAATGGAGTAGAATGGATGCTTCACAACTTCGGTACCCCAAAATAGTGCATTCAGTCCCGAAACACAAGTTTTGCATCTTTTACGTGCCGAAGGTTAGCGAAATGCTCTGAAACACTCCCAAATATCATTTTGGTTTCAATGGACTAGAATGGATGCTTCACAACTTTAGTACCTCGAAATAGTGCATTCAGGCGCGAACACAAGTTTTGCACCTTTTACGAGCCGAAGGTTAGCGAAATACTCTAAAACACTCCAAACATTATTTTGGGTCCAATGGAGTAGAATTGATGCCTCACAACTTCGGTACCCCGAAATAGTGCATTCAGGCCCGAAAGACAAGTTTTGCATCTCTTACGTGCCGAAGGTTAGCGAAATGCTCTGAAACACTCCAAAACATCATTTTGGGTCCAATGGAGTAGAATGGATGCTTCACAACTTCGGTACCCCGAAATAGTGCAGTCAGTCCCAAAACACAAGTTTTGCATCTTTTACGTGCGGAAGGTTAGCGAAATGCTCTGAAACACTCCCAAATATCATTTTGGTTTCAATGGACTAGAATGGATGCTTCACAACTTTAGTACCCCGAAATAGTGCATTCAGGCGCGAACACAAGTTTTGCACCTTTTACGTGCCGAAGGTTAGCGAAATACTCTACAACACTCCAAACATCATTTTGGGTCCAATGGAGTAGAATTGATGCCTCACAACTTCGGTTCCCCGAAATAGTGCATTCAGGCCCGAAAGACAAGTTTTGCATCTCTTACGTGCCGAAGGTTAGCGAAATGCTCTGAAACACTCCAAAACATCATTTTGGGTCCAATGGAGTAGAATGGATGCTTCACAACTTCGGTACCCCGAAATAGTGCATTCAGTCCCAAAACACAAGTTTTGCATCTTTTACGTGCCGAAGGTTAGCGAAATGCTCTGAAACACTCCCAAATATCATTTTGGTTTCAATGGACTAGAATGGATGCTGTACAACTTTAGTACCCCGAAATAGTGCATTCAGGCGCGAACACAAGTTTTGCACCTTTTATGTGCCGAAGGTTAGCGAAATACTCTAAAACACTCCAAACATCATTTTGGGTCCAATGGAGTAGAATTGATGCCTCACAACTTCGGTACCCCGAAATAGTGCATTCAGGCCCGAAAGACAAGTTTTGCATCTCTTACGTGCCGAAGGTTAGCGAAATGCTCTGAAACACTCCAAAACATCATTTTGGGTCCAATGGAGTAGAATGGATGCTTCACAACTTCGGTACCCCGAAATAGTGCATTCAGGCCCGAAAGACAAGTTTTGCATCTCTTACGTGCCGAAGGTTAGCGAAATGCTCTGAAACACTCCAAATCATCATTTTGGGTCCAATGGAGTAGAATGGATGCTTCACAACTTCGGTACCCCGAAATAGTGCATTCAGGCCTGAAACACAAGTTTTGCATCTTTTACGTGCTGAAGGTTAGCGAAATGCTCTGAAACACTCCCAAACATCATTTCGGGTCCAATGGAGTAGAATGGATGCTTAACAACTTCGGTACCCCGAAATAGTGCATTCAGGCCCGAAACACAAGTTTTGCATCTTTTACGTGCCGAAGGTTAGCGAAATGCTCTGAAACACTCCCAAACATCATTTTGGTTCCAATGGAGTAGATTGGATGCTTCACAACTTTAGTACCCAAAATAGTGCATTCAGGCGCGAACACAAGTTTTGCACCTTTTACGTACCGAAGGTTAGCGAAATACTCCAAAACACTCCAAACATCATTTTGGGTCCAATGGAGTAGAATGGATGCCTCACAACTTTGGTAACCCGAAATAGTGCATTCAGGCCCGAAAGACAAGTTTTGCATCTCTTACGTGCCGAAGGTTAGCGAAATGCTCTGAAACACTCCAAAACATCATTTTGGGTCCAATGGAGTAGAATGGATGCTTCACAACTTCGGTACCCCGAAATAGTGCATTCAGTCCCAAAACACAAGTTTTGCATCTTTTACGTGCGGAAGGTTAGCGAAATGCTCTGAAACACTCCCAAATATCATTTTGGTTTCAATGGACTAGAATGGATGCTTCACAACTTTAGTACCCCGAAATAGTACATTCAGGCGCGAACACAAGTTTTGCACCTTTTACGTGCCGAAGCTTAGCGAAATACTCTACAACACTCCAAACATCATTTTGGGTCCAATGGAGTAGAATTGATGCCTCACAACTTCGGTACCCCGAAATAGTGCATTCAGGCCCGAAAGACAAGTTTTGCATCTCTTACGTGCCGAAGGTTAGCGAAATGCTCTGAAACACTCCAAAACATCATTTTGGGTCCAATGGAGTAGAATGGATGCTTCACAACT
Source organism: Cenchrus fungigraminus (assembly GCA_036936925.1). Classification (NCBI taxonomy): domain Eukaryota; kingdom Viridiplantae; phylum Streptophyta; class Magnoliopsida; order Poales; family Poaceae; genus Cenchrus; species Cenchrus fungigraminus. The sequence continues at coordinate 6,106 of JAQONI010000067.1, forward strand.
TCGGTACCCCAAAATAGTGCATTCAGTCCCGAAACACAAGTTTTGCATCTTTTACGTGCCGAAGGTTAGCGAAATGCTCTGAAACACTCCCAAATATCATTTTGGTTTCAATGGACTAGAATGGATGCTTCACAACTTTAGTACCTCGAAATAGTGCATTCAGGCGCGAACACAAGTTTTGCACCTTTTACGAGCCGAAGGTTAGCTAAAAACACTAAAACACTCCAAACATTATTTTGGGTCCAATGGAGTAGAATTGATGCCTCACAACTTCGGTACCCCGAAATAGTTCATTCAGGCCCGAAAGACAAGTTTTGCATCTCTTACGTGCCGAAGGTTAGCGAAATGCTCTGAAACACTCCAAAACATCATTTTGGGTCCAATGGAGTAGAATGGATGCTTCACAACTTCGGTACCTCGAAATAGTGCATTCAGTCCCAAAACACAAGTTTTGCATCTTTTACGTGCGGAAGGTTAGCGAAATGCTCTGAAACACTCCCAAACATCATTTCGGGTCCAATGGAGTAGAATGGATGCTTTACAACTTGGGTACCCCGAAATAGTGCATTCAGGCCCGAAACACAAGTTTTGCATCTTTTACGTGCCGAAGGTTAGCGAAATGCTCTGAAACACTCCCAAACATCATTTTGGTTCCAATGGAGTAGATTGGATGCTTCACAACTTTAGTACCCGAAATAGTGCATTCAGGCGCGAACACAAGTTTTGCACCTTTTACGTGCCGAAGGTTAGCGAAATACTCCAAAACACTCCAAACATCATTTTGGGTCCAATGGAGTAGAATGGATGCCTCACAACTTCGGTAACCCGAAATAGTGCATTCAGGCCCAAAACACAAGTTTTGCATCTCTTACGTGCCGAAGGTTAGCGAAATGCTCTGAAACACTCCAAAACATCATTTTGGGTCCAATGGAGTAGAATGGATGCTTCACAACTTCGGTACCCTGAAATAGTGCATTTTGTCCCAAAACACAAGTTTTGCATCTTTTACGTGCGGAAGGTTAGCGAAATGCTCTGAAACACTCCCAAATATCATTTTGGTTTCAATGGACTAGGATGGATGCTTCACAACTTTAGTACCCCGAAATAGTGCATTCAGGCGCGAACACAAGTTTTGCACCTTTTACGTGCCGAAGGTTAGCGAAATACTCTAAAACACTCCAAACATTATTTTGGGTCCAATGGAGTAGAATTGATGCCTCACAACTTCGGTACCCCGAAATAGTGCATTCAGGCCCGAAAGACAAGTTTTGCATCTCTTACGTGCCGAAGGTTAGCGAAATGCTCTGAAACACTCCAAAACATCATTTTGGGTCCAATGGAGTAGAATGGATGCTTCACAACTTCGGTACCCCAAAATAGTGCATTCAGTCCCGAAACACAAGTTTTGCATCTTTTACGTACCGAAGGTTAGCGAAATGCTCTGAAACACTCCCAAATATCATTTTTGTTTCAATGGACTAGAATGGATGCTTCACAACTTTAGTACCTCGAAATAGTGCATTTAGGCGCGAACACAAGTTTTGCACCTTTTACGAGCCGAAGGTTAGCGAAATACTCTAAAACACTACAAACATTATTTTGGGTCCAATGGAGTAGAATTGATGCCTCACAACTTCGGTACCCCGAAATAGTGCATTCAGGCCCGAAAGACAAGTTTTGCATCTCTTACGTGCCGAAGGTTAGCGAAATGCTCTGAAACACTCCAAAACATCATTTTGGGTCCAATGGAGTAGAATGGATGCTTAACAACTTCGGTACCACGAAATAGTGCATTCAGGCCCAAATCACAAGTTTTGCATCTTTTACGTGCGGAAGGTTAGCGAAATGCTCTGAAACACTCCCAAACATCATTTCGGGTCCAATGGAGTAGAATGGATGCTTTACAACTTCGGTACCCCGAAATAGTGCATTCAGGCCCGAAACACAAGTTTTGCATCTTTTACGTGCCGAAGGTTAGCGAAATGCTCTGAAACACTCCCAAACATCATTTTGGTTCCAATGGAGTAGATTGGATGCTTCACAACTTTAGTACCCGAAATAGTGCATTCAGGCGCGAACACAAGTTTTGCACCTTTTACGTGCCGAAGGTTAGCGAAATACTCCAAAACACTCCAAACATCATTTTGGGTCCAATGGAGTAGAATGGATGCCTCACAACTTCGGTAACCCGAAATAGTGCATTCAGGCCTGAAAGACAAGTTTTGCATCTCTTACGTGCCGAAGGTTAGCGAAATGCTCTGAAACACTCCAAAACATCATTTTGGGTCCAATGGAGTAGAATGGATGCTTCACAACTTCGGTACCCCGAAATAGTGCATTCAGTCCCAAAACACAAGTTTTGCATCTTTTACGTGCGGAAGGTTAGCGAAATGCTCTGAAACACTCCCAAATATCATTTTGGTTTCAATGGACTAGAATGGATGCTTCACAACTTTAGTACCCCGAAATAGTGCATTCAGGCGCGAACACAAGTTTTGCACCTTTTACGTGCCGAAGGTTAGCGAAATACTCTACAACACTCCAAACATCATTTTGGGTCCAATGGAGTAGAATTGATGCCTCACAACTTCGGTAATCCGAAATAGTGCATTCAGGCCCGAAAGACAAGTTTTGCATCTCTTACGTGCCGAAGGTTAGCGAAATGCTCTGAAACACTCCAAAACATCATTTTGGGTCCAATGGAGTAGAATGGATGCTTCACAACTTCGGTACCCCAAAATAGTGCATTCAGTCCCGAAACACAAGTTTTGCATCTTTTACGTGCCGAAGGTTAGCGAAATGCTCTGAAACACTCCCAAATATCATTTTGGTTTCAATGGACTAGAATGGATGCTTCACAACTTTAGTACCTCGAAATAGTGCATTCAGGCGCGAACACAAGTTTTGCACCTTTTACGAGCCGAAGGTTAGCGAAATACTCTAAAACACTCCAAACATTATTTTGGGTCCAATGGAGTAGAATTGATGCCTCACAACTTCGGTACCCCGAAATAGTGCATTCAGGCCCGAAAGACAAGTTTTGCATCTCTTACGTGCCGAAGGTTAGCGAAATGCTCTGAAACACTCCAAAACATCATTTTGGGTCCAATGGAGTAGAATGGATGCTTCACAACTTCGGTACCCCGAAATAGTGCATTCAGTCCCAAAACACAAGTTTTGCATCTTTTACGTTCGGAAGGTTAGCGAAATGCTCTGAAACACTCCCAAATATCATTTTGGTTTCAATGGACTAGAATGGATGCTTCACAACTTTAGTACCCCGAAATAGTGCATTCAGGCACGAACACAAGTTTTGCACCTTTTACGTGCCGAAGGTTAGCGAAATACTCTACAACACTCCAAACATCATTTTGGGTCCAATGGAGTAGAATTGATGCCTCACAACTTCGGTACCCCGAAATAGTGCATTCAGACCCGAAAGACAAGTTTTGCATCTCTTACGTGCCAAAGGTTAGCGAAATGCTCTGAAACACTCCAAAACATCATTTTGGGTCCAATGGAGTAGAATGGATGCTTCACAACTTCGGTACCCCGAAATAGTGCATTCAGTCCCAAAACACAAGTTTTGCATCTTTTACGTGCCGAAGGTTAGCGAAATGCTCTGAAACACTCCAAAATATCATTTTGGTTTCAATGGACTAGAATGGATGCTTTACAACTTTAGTACCCCAAAATAGTGCATTCAGGCGCGAACACAAGTTTTGCACCTTTTATGTGCCGAAGGTTAGCGAAATACTCTAAAACACTCCAAACATCATTTTGGGTCCAATGGAGTAGAATTGATGCCTCACAACTTCGGAACCCCGAAATAGTGCATTCAGGCCCGAAAGACAAGTTTTGCATCTCTTACGTGCCGAAGGTTAGCGAAATGCTCTGAAACACTCCAAAACATCATTTTGGGTCCAATGGAGTAGAATGGATGCTTCACAACTTCGGTACCCCGAAATAGTGCATTCAGGCCTGAAACACAAGTTTTGCATCTTTTACGTGCTGAAGGTTAGCGAAATGCTCTGAAACACTCCCAAACATCATTTCGGGTCCAATGGAGTAGAATGGATGCTTTACAACTTCGGTACCCCGAAATAGTGCATTCAGGCCCGAAACACAAGTTTTGCATCTTTTACGTGCCGAAGGTTAGCGAAATGCTCTGAAACACTCCCAAACATCATTTTGGTTCCAATGGAGTAGATTGGATGCTTCACAACTTTAGTACCCGAAATAGTGCATTCAGGCGCGAACACAAGTTTTGCACCTTTTACGTGCCGAAGGTTAGCGAAATACTCCAAAACACTCCAAACATCATTTTGGGTCCAATGGAGTAGAATGGATGCCTCACAACTTCGGTAACCCGAAATAGTGCATTCAGGCCCGAAAGACAAGTTTTGCATCTCTTACGTGCCGAAGGTTAGCGAAATGCTCTGAAACACTCCAAAACATCATTTTGGGTCCAATGGAGTAGAATGGATGCTTCACAACTTCGGTACCCCGAAATAGTGCATTCAGTCCCAAAACACAAGTTTTGCATCTTTTACGTGCGGAAGGTTAGCGAAATGCTCTGAAACACTCCCAAATATCATTTTGGTTTCAATGGACTAGAATGGATGCTTCACAACTTTAGTACCCCGAAATAGTGCATTCAGGCGCGAACACAAGTTTTGCACCTTTTACGTGCCGAAGGTTAGCGAAATACTCTACAACACTCCAAACATCATTTTGGGTCCAATGGAGTAGAATTGATGCCTCACAACTTCGGTACCCCGAAATAGTGCATTCAGGCCCGAAAGACAAGTTTTGCATCTCTTACGTGCCGAAGGTTAGCGAAATGCTCTGAAACACTCCAAAACATCATTTTGGGTCCAATGGAGTAGAATGGATGCTTCACAACTTCGGTACCCCGAAATAGTGCATTCAGTCCCAAAACACAAGTTTTGCATCTTTTACGTGCCGAAGGTTAGCGAAATGCTCTGAAACACTCCCAAATATCATTTTGGTTTCAATGGACTAGAATGGATGCTTTACAACTTTAGTACCCCGAAATAGTGCATTCAGGCGCGAACACAAGTTTTGCACCTTTTACGTGCCGAAGGTTAGCGAAATACTCTACAACACTCCAAACATCATTTTGGGTCCAATGGAGTAGAATTGATGCCTCACAACTTCGGTACCCCGAAATAGTGCATTCAGGCCCGAAAGACAAGTTTTGCATCTCTTACGTGCCGAAGGTTAGCGAAATGCTCTGAAACACTCCAAAACATCATTTTGGGTCCAATGGAGTAGAATGGATGCTTCACAACTTCGGTACCCCAAAATAGTGCATTCAGTCCCGAAACACAAGTTTTGCATCTTTTACGTGCCGAAGGTTAGCGAAATGCTCTGAAACACTCCCAAATATCATTTTGGTTTCAATGGACTAGAATGGATGCTTCACAACTTTGGTACCCCGAAATAGTGCATTCAGACGCGAACACAAGTTTTGCACCTTTTACGAGCCGAAGGTTAGCGAAATACTCTAAAACACTCCAAACATTATTTTGGGTCCAATGGAGTAGAATTGATGCCTCACAACTTCGGTACCCCGAAATAGTGCATTCAGGCCCGAAAGACAAGTTTTGCATCTGTTACGTGCCGAAGGTTAGCGAAATGCTCTGAAACACTCCAAAACATCATTTTGGGTCCAATGGAGTAGAATGGATGCTTCACAACTTCGGTACTCCGAAATAGTGCATTCAGTCCCAAAACACAAGTTTTGCTTCTTTTACGTGCGGAAGGTTAGCGAAATGCTCTTAAACACTCCCAAATATCATTTTCGTTTCAATGGACTAGAATGGATGCTTCACAACTTTAGTACCCCGAAATAGTGCATTCAGGCGCGAACACAAGTTTTGCACCTTTTACGTGCCGAAGGTTAGCGAAATACTCTACAACACTCCAAACATCATTTTGGGTCCAATGGAGTAGAATTGATGCCTCACAACTTCGGTACCCCGAAATAGTGCATTCAGGCCCGAAAGACAAGTTTTGCATCTCTTACGTGCCGAAGGTTAGCGAAATGCTCTGAAACACTCCAAAACATCATTTTGGGTCCAATGGAGTAGAATGGATGCTTCACAACTTCGGTACCCCGAAATAGTGCATTCAGTCCCGAAACACAAGTTTTGCATCTTTTACGTGCAGAAGGTTAGCGAAATGCTCTGAAACACTCCCAAATATCATTTTGGTTTCAATGGACTAGAATGGATGCTTCACAACTTTAGTACCCCGAAATAGTGCATTCAGGCGCGAACACAAGTTTTGCAACTTTCATGTGCCGAAGGTTAGCGAAATACTCTAAAACACTCCAAACATCATTTTGGGTCCAATGGAGTAGAATTGATGCCTCACAACTTCGGAACCCCGAAATAGTGCATTCAGGCCCGAAAGACAAGTTTTGCATCTCTTACGTGCCGAAGGTTAGCGAAATGCTCTGAAACACTCCCAAACATCATTTTGGGTCCAATGGAGTAGAATGGATGCTTCACAACTTCGGTACCTCGAAATAGTGCATTCAGTCCCAAAACACAAGTTTTGCATCTTTTACGTGCGGAAGGTTAGCGAAATGCTCTGAAACACTCCCAAACATCATTTCGGGTCCAATGGAGTAGAATGGATGCTTTACAACTTCGGTACCCCGAAATAGTGCATTCAGGCCCGAAACACAAGTTTTGCATCTTTTACGTGCCGAAGGTTAGCGAAATGCTCTGAAACACTCCCAAACATCATTTTGGTTCCAATGGAGTAGATTGGATGCTTCACAACTTTAGTACCCGAAATAGTGCATTCAGGCGCGAACACAAGTTTTGCACCTTTTACGTGCCGAAGGTTAGCGAAATACTCCAAAACACTCCAAACATCATTTTGGGTCCAATGGAGTAGAATGGATGCCTCACAACTTCGGTAACCCGAAATAGTGCATTCAGGCCTGAAAGACAAGTTTTGCATCTCTTACGTGCCAAAGGTTAGCGAAATGCTCTGAAACACTCCAAAACATCATTTTGGGTCTAATGGAGTAGAATGGATGCTTCACAACTTCGGTACCCCGAAATAGTGCATTCAGTCCCAAAACACAAGTTTTGCATCTTTTACGTGCCGAAGGTTAGCGAAATGCTCTGAAACACTCCCAAATATCATTTTGGTTTCAATGGACTAGAATGGATGCTTTACAACTTTAGTACCCCAAAATAGTGCATTCAGGCGCGAACACAAGTTTTGCACCTTTTATGTGCCGAAGGTTAGCGAAATACTCTAAAACACTCCAAACATCATTTTGGGTCCAATGGAGTAGAATTGATGCCTCACAACTTCGGAACCCCGAAATAGTGCATTCAGGCCCGAAAGACAAGTTTTGCATCTCTTACGTGCCGAAGGTTAGCGAAATGCTCTGAAACACTCCAAAACATCATTTTGGGTCCAATGGAGTAGAATGGATGCTTCACAACTTCGGTACCCCGAAATAGTGCATTCAGGCCTGAAACACAAGTTTTGCATCTTTTACGTGCTGAAGGTTAGCGAAATGCTCTGAAACACTCCCAAACATCATTTCGGGTCCAATGGAGTAGAATGGATGCTTTACAACTTCGGTACCCCGAAATAGTGCATTCAGGCCCGAAACACAAGTTTTGCATCTTTTACGTGCCGAAGGTTAGCGAAATGCTCTGAAACACTCCCAAACATCATTTTGGTTCCAATGGAGTAGATTGGATGCTTCACAACTTTAGTACCCGAAATAGTGCATTCAGGCGCGAACACAAGTTTTGCACCTTTTACGTGCCGAAGGTTAGCGAAATACTCCAAAACACTCCAAACATCATTTTGGGTCCAATGGAGTAGAATGGATGCCTCACAACTTCGGTAACCCGAAATAGTGCATTCAGGCCCGAAAGACAAGTTTTGCATCTCTTACGTGCCGAAGGTTAGCGAAATGCTCTGAAACACTCCAAAACATCATTTTGGGTCCAATGGAGTAGAATGGATGCTTCACAACTTCGGTACCCCGAAATAGTGCATTCAGTCCCAAAACACAAGTTTTGCATCTTTTACGTGCGGAAGGTTAGCGAAATACTCTGAAACACTCCCAAATATCATTTTGGTTTCAATGGACTAGAATGGATGCTTCACAACTTTAGTACCCCGAAATAGTGCATTCAGGCGCGAACACAAGTTTTGCACCTTTTACGTGCCGAAGGTTAGCGAAATACTCTACAACACTCCAAACATCATTTTGGGTCCAATGGAGTAGAATTGATGCCTCACAACTTCGGTACCCCGAAATAGTGCATTCAGGCCCGAAAGACAAGTTTTGCATCTCTTACGTGCCGAAGGTTAGCGAAATGCTCTGAAACACACCAAAACATCATTTTGGGTCCAATGGAGTAGAATGGATGCTTCACAACTTCGGTACCCCGAAATAGTGCATTCAGTCCCAAAACACAAGTTTTGCATCTTTTACGTGCCGAAGGTTAGCGAAATGCTCTGAAACACTCCCAAATATCATTTTGGTTTCAATGGACTAGAATGGATGCTTTACAACTTTAGTACCCCGAAATAGTGCATTCAGGCGCGAACACAAGTTTTGCACCTTTTACGTGCCGAAGGTTAGCGAAATACTCTACAACACTCCAAACATCATTTTGGGTCCAATGGAGTAGAATTGATGCCTCACAACTTCGGTACCCCGAAATAGTGCATTCAGGCCCGAAAGACAAGTTTTGCATCTCTTACGTGCCGAAGGTTAGCGAAATGCTCTGAAACACTCCAAAACATCATTTTGGGTCCAATGGAGTAGAATGGATGCTTCACAACTTCGGTACCCCAAAATAGTGCATTCAGTCCCGAAACACAAGTTTTGCATCTTTTACGTGCCGAAGGTTAGCGAAATGCTCTGAAACACTCCCAAATATCATTTTGGTTTCAATGGACTAGAATGGATGCTTCACAACTTTGGTACCCCGAAATAGTGCATTCAGGCGCGAACACAAGTTTTGCACCTTTTACGAGCCGAAGGTTAGCGAAATACTCTAAAACACTCCAAACATTATTTTGGGTCCAATGGAGTAGAATTGATGCCTCACAACTTCGGTACCCCGAAATAGTGCATTCAGGCCCGAAAGACAAGTTTTGCATCTGTTACGTGCCGAAGGTTAGCGAAATGCTCTGAAACACTCCAAAACATCATTTTGGGTCCAATGGAGTAGAATGGATGCTTCACAACTTCGGTCCCGAAATAGTGCATTCAGTCCCAAAACACAAGTTTTGCATCTTTTACGTGCGGAAGGTTAGCGAAATGCTCTGAAACACTCCCAAATATCATTTTCGTTTCAATGGACTAGAATGGATGCTTCACAACTTTAGTACCCCGAAATAGTGCATTCAGGCGCGAACACAAGTTTTGCACCTTTTACGTGCCGAAGGTTAGCGAAATACTCTACAACACTCCAAACATCATTTTGGGTCCAATGGAGTAGAATTGATGCCTCACAACTTCGGTACCCCGAAATAGTGCATTCAGGCCCGAAAGACAAGTTTTGCATCTCTTACGTGCCGAAGGTTAGCGAAATGCTCTGAAACACTCCAAAACATCATTTTGGGTCCAATGGAGTAGAATGGATGCTTCACAACTTCGGTACCCCGAAATAGTGCATTCAGTCCCGAAACACAAGTTTTGCATCTTTTACGTGCCGAAGGTTAGCAAAATGCTCTGAAACACTCCCAAATATCATTTTGGTTTCAATGGACTAGAATGGATGCTTCACAACTTTAGTACCCCGAAATAGTGCATTCAGGCGCGAACACAAGTTTTGCAACTTTCATGTGCCGAAGGTTAGCGAAATACTCTAAAACACTCCAAACATCATTTTGGGTCCAATGGAGTAGAATTGATGCCTCACAACTTCGGAACCCCGAAATAGTGCATTCAGGCCCGAAAGAGAAGTTTTGCATCTCTTACGTGCCGAAGGTTAGCGAAATGCTCTGAAACACTCCAAAACATCATTTTGGGTCCAATGGAGTAGAATGGATGCTTCACAACTTCGGTACCCCGAAATAGTGCATTCAGGCCTGAAACACAAGTTTTGCATCTTTTACGTGCTGAAGGTTAGCGAAATGCTCTGAAACACTCCCAAACATCATTTCGGCTCCAATGGAGTAGAATGGATGCTTTACAACTTCGGTACCCCGAAATAGTGCATTCAGGCCCGAAACACAAGTTTTGCATCTTTTACGTGCCGAAGGTTAGCGAAATGCTCTGAAACACTCCCAAACATCATTTTGGTTCCAATGGAGTAGATTGGATGCTTCACAACTTTAGTACCCGAAATAGTGCATTCAGGCGCGAACACAAGTTTTGCACCTTTTACGTGCCGAAGGTTAGCGAAATACTCCAAAACACTCCAAACATCATTTTGGGTCCAATGGAGTAGAATGGATGCCTCACAACTTCGGTAACCCGAAATAGTGCATTCAGGCCCGAAAGACAAGTTTTGCATCTCTTACGTGCCGAAGGTTAGAGAAATGCTCTGAAACACTCCAAAACATCATTTTGGGTCCAATGGAGTAGAATGGATGCTTCACAACTTCGTTACCCCGAAATAGTGCATTCAGTCCCAAAACACAAGTTTTGCATCTTTTACGTGCGGAAGGTTAGCGAAATGCTCTGAAACACTCCCAAATATCATTTTGGTTTCAATGGACTAGAATGAATGCTTCACAACTTTAGTACCCCGAAATAGTGCATTCAGGCGCGAACACAAGTTTTGCACCTTTTACGTGTCGAAGGTTAGCGAAATACTCTAAAACACTCCAAACATTATTTTGGGTCCAATGGAGTAGAATTGATGCCTCACAACTTCGGTACCCCGAAATAGTGCATTCAGGCCCGAAAGACAAGTTTTGCATCTCTTACGTGCCGAAGGTTAGCGAAATGCTCTGAAACACTCCAAAACATCATTTTGGGTCCAGTGGAGTAGAATGGATGCTTCACAACTTCGGTACCCCAAAATAGTGCATTCAGTCCCGAAACACAAGTTTTGCATCTTTTACGTGCCGAAGGTTAGCGAAATGCTCTGAAAGACTCCCAAATATCATTTTGGTTTCAATGGACTAGAATGGATGCTTCACAACTTTAGTACCCCGAAATAGTGCATTCAGGCGCGAACACAAGTTTTGCACCTTTTACGAGCCGAAGGTTAGCGAAATACTCTAAAACACTCCAAACATTATTTTGGGTCTAATGGAGTAGAATTGATGCCTCACAACTTCGGTACCCCGAAATAGTGCATTCAGGCCCGAAAGACAAGTTTTGCATCTGTTACGTGCCGAAGGTTAGCGAAATGCTCTGAAACACTCCAAAACATCATTTTGGGTCCAATGGAGTAGAATGGATGCTTCACAACTTCGGTACCCCGAAATAGTGCATTCATTCCCAAAACACAAGTTTTGCACCTTTTACGAGCCGAAGGTTAGCGAAATACTCTAAAACACTCCAAATATTATTTTGGGTCCAATGGAGTAGAATTGATGCCTCACAACTTCGGTACCCCGAAATAGTGCATTCAGGCCCGAAAGACAAGTTTTGCATCTGTTACGTGCCGAAGGTTAGCGAAATGCTCTGAAACACTCCAAAGCATCATTTTGGGTCCAATGGAGTAGAATGGATGCTTCACAACTTCGGTACCCCGAAATAGTGCATTCAGGCCTGAAACACAAGTTTTGCATCTTTTACGTGCTGAAGGTTAGCGAAATGCTCTGAAACACTCCCAAACATCATTTCGGGTCCAATGGAGTAGAATGGATGCTTTACAACTTCGGTACCCCGAAATAGTGCATTCAGGCCCGAAACACAAGTTTTGCATCTTTTACGTGCCGAAGGTTAGCGAAATGCTCTGAAACACTCCCAAACATCATTTTGGTTCCAATGGAGTAGATTGGATGCTTCACAACTTTAGTACCCGAAATAGTGCATTCAGGCGCGAACACAAGTTTTGCACCTTTTACGTGCCGAAGGTTAGCGAAATACTCTAAAACACTCCAAACATCATTTTGGGTCCAATGGAGTAGAATTGATGCCTCACAACATCGGTACCCTGAAATAGTGCAATCAGGCCTGAAAGACAAGTTTTGCATCTGTTACGTGCCGAAGGTTAGCGAAATGCTCTGAAACACTCCAAAACATCATTTTGGGTCCAATGGAGTAGAATGGATGCTTCACAACTTCGGTACCCCGAAATAGTGCATTCATTCCCAAAACACAAGTTTTGCATCTTTTACGTGCCGAAGGTTAGCGAAATGCTCTGAAACACTCCCAAATATCATTTTGGTTTCAATGGATTAGAATGGATGCTTCACAACTTTAGTACCCCGAAATAGTGCATTCAGGCGCGAACACAAGTTTTGCTCCTTTTACGTGCCGAAGGTTAGCGAAATACTCTAAAACACTCCAAACATCATTTTGGGTCCAATGGAGTAGAATTGATGCCTCACAACTTCGGTACCCCGAAATAGTGCATTCAGGTCCGAAAGACAAGTTTTGCATCTCTTACGTGCCGAAGGTTAGCGAAATGCTCTGAAACACTCCAAAACATCATTTTGGGTCCAATGGAGTAGAATGGATTCTTCACAACTTCGGTACCCCGAAATAGTGCATTCAGGCCTGAAACACAAGTTTTGCATCATTTACGTGCTGAAGGTTAGCGAAATGCTCTGAAACACTCCCAAACATCATTTCGGGTCCAATGGAGTAGAATGGATGCTTTACAACTTCGGTACCCCGAAATAGTACATTCAGGCCCGAAACACAAGTTTTGCATCTTTTACGTGCCGAAGGTTAGCGAAATGCTCTAAAACACTCCCAAACATCATTTTGGTTCCAATGGAGTAGATTGGATGTTTCACAACTTTAGTACCCGAAATAGTGCATTCAGGCGCGAACACAAGTTTTGCACCTTTTACGTGCCGAAGGTTAGCGAAATACTCTAAAACACTCCAAACATCATTTTGGGTCCAATGTAGTAGAATTGATGCCTCACAACTTCGGTACCACGAAATAGTGCATTCAGGCCCGAAAGACAAGTTTTGCATCTCTTACGTGCCGAAGGATAGCGAAATGCTCTGAAACACTCCAAAACATCATTTTGGGTCCAATGGAGTAGATTGGATGCTTCACAACTTCGGTACCCCGAAATAGTGCATTCAGTCCCGAAACACAAGTTTTGCATCTTTTACGTGCCGAAGGTTAGCGAAATGCTCTGAAACACTCCCAAATATCATTTTGGTTTCAATGGACTAGAATGGATGCTTCACAACTTTAGTACCCCGAAATAGTGCATTCAGGCGCGAACACAAGTTTTGCACCTTTTACGTGCCGAAGGTTAGCGAAATACTCTAAAACACTCCAAACATCATTTTGGGTCCAATGGAGTAGAATTGATGCCTCACAACATCGGTACCCTGAAATAGTGCAATCAGGCCTGAAAGACAAGTTTTGCATCTGTTACGTGCCGAAGGTTAGCGAAATGCTCTGTAACACTCCAAAACATCATTTTGGGTCCAATGGAGTAGAATGGATGCTTCACAACTTCGGTACCCCGAAATAGTGCATTCATTCCCAAAACACAAGTTTTGCATCTTTTACGTGCCGAAGGTTAGCGAAATGCTCTGAAACACTCCCAAATATCATTTTGGTTTCAATGGATTAGAATGGATGCTTCACAACTTTAGTACCCCGAAATAGTGCATTCAGGCGCGAACACAAGTTTTGCTCCTTTTACGTGCCGAAGGTTAGCGAAATACTCTAAAACACTCCAAACATCATTTTGGGTCCAATGGAGTAGAATTGATGCCTCACAACTTCGGTACCCCGAAATAGTGCATTCAGGTCCGAAAGACAAGTTTTGCATCTCTTACGTGCCGAAGGTTAGCGAAATGCTCTGAAACACTCCAAAACATCATTTTGGGTCCAATGGAGTAGAATGGATTCTTCACAACTTCGGTACCCCGAAATAGTGCATTCAGGCCTGAAACACAAGTTTTGCATCATTTACGTGCTGAAGGTTAGCGAAATGCTCTGAAACACTCCCAAACATCATTTCGGGTCCAATGGAGTAGAATGGATGCTTTACAACTTCGGTACCCCGAAATAGTACATTCAGGCCCGAAACACAAGTTTTGCATCTTTTACGTGCCGAAGGTTAGCGAAATGCTCTAAAACACTCCCAAACATCATTTTGGTTCCAATGGAGTAGATTGGATGTTTCACAACTTTAGTACCCGAAATAGTGCATTCAGGCGCGAACACAAGTTTTGCACCTTTTACGAGCCGAAGGTTAGCGAAATACTCTAAAACACTCCAAACATTATTTTGGGTCCAATGGAGTAGAATTGATGCCTCACAACTTCGGTACCCCGAAATAGTGCATTCAGGCCCGAAAGACAAGTTTTGCATCTGTTACGTGCCGAAGGTTAGCGAAATGCTCTGAAACACTCCAAAACATCATTTTGGGTCCAATGGAGTAGAATGGATGCTTCACAACTTCGGTCCCGAAATAGTGCATTCAGTCCCAAAACACAAGTTTTGCATCTTTTACGTGCGGAAGGTTAGCGAAATGCTCTGAAACACTCCCAAATATCATTTTCGTTTCAATGGACTAGAATGGATGCTTCACAACTTTAGTACCCCGAAATAGTGCATTCAGGCGCGAACACAAGTTTTGCACCTTTTACGTGCCGAAGGTTAGCGAAATACTCTACAACACTCCAAACATCATTTTGGGTCCAATGGAGTAGAATTGATGCCTCACAACTTCGGTACCCCGAAATAGTGCATTCAGGCCCGAAAGACAAGTTTTGCATCTCTTACGTGCCGAAGGTTAGCGAAATGCTCTGAAACACTCCAAAACATCATTTTGGGTCCAATGGAGTAGAATGGATGCTTCACAACTTCGGTACCCCGAAATAGTGCATTCAGTCCCGAAACACAAGTTTTGCATCTTTTACGTGCCGAAGGTTAGCAAAATGCTCTGAAACACTCCCAAATATCATTTTGGTTTCAATGGACTAGAATGGATGCTTCACAACTTTAGTACCCCGAAATAGTGCATTCAGGCGCGAACACAAGTTTTGCAACTTTCATGTGCCGAAGGTTAGCGAAATACTCTAAAACACTCCAAACATCATTTTGGGTCCAATGGAGTAGAATTGATGCCTCACAACTTCGGAACCCCGAAATAGTGCATTCAGGCCCGAAAGAGAAGTTTTGCATCTCTTACGTGCCGAAGGTTAGCGAAATGCTCTGAAACACTCCAAAACATCATTTTGGGTCCAATGGAGTAGAATGGATGCTTCACAACTTCGGTACCCCGAAATAGTGCATTCAGGCCTGAAACACAAGTTTTGCATCTTTTACGTGCTGAAGGTTAGCGAAATGCTCTGAAACACTCCCAAACATCATTTCGGCTCCAATGGAGTAGAATGGATGCTTTACAACTTCGGTACCCCGAAATAGTGCATTCAGGCCCGAAACACAAGTTTTGCATCTTTTACGTGCCGAAGGTTAGCGAAATGCTCTGAAACACTCCCAAACATCATTTTGGTTCCAATGGAGTAGATTGGATGCTTCACAACTTTAGTACCCGAAATAGTGCATTCAGGCGCGAACACAAGTTTTGCACCTTTTACGTGCCGAAGGTTAGCGAAATACTCCAAAACACTCCAAACATCATTTTGGGTCCAATGGAGTAGAATGGATGCCTCACAACTTCGGTAACCCGAAATAGTGCATTCAGGCCCGAAAGACAAGTTTTGCATCTCTTACGTGCCGAAGGTTAGAGAAATGCTCTGAAACACTCCAAAACATCATTTTGGGTCCAATGGAGTAGAATGGATGCTTCACAACTTCGTTACCCCGAAATAGTGCATTCAGTCCCAAAACACAAGTTTTGCATCTTTTACGTGCGGAAGGTTAGCGAAATGCTCTGAAACACTCCCAAATATCATTTTGGTTTCAATGGACTAGAATGAATGCTTCACAACTTTAGTACCCCGAAATAGTGCATTCAGGCGCGAACACAAGTTTTGCACCTTTTACGTGTCGAAGGTTAGCGAAATACTCTAAAACACTCCAAACATTATTTTGGGTCCAATGGAGTAGAATTGATGCCTCACAACTTCGGTACCCCGAAATAGTGCATTCAGGCCCGAAAGACAAGTTTTGCATCTCTTACGTGCCGAAGGTTAGCGAAATGCTCTGAAACACTCCAAAACATCATTTTGGGTCCAGTGGAGTAGAATGGATGCTTCACAACTTCGGTACCCCAAAATAGTGCATTCAGTCCCGAAACACAAGTTTTGCATCTTTTACGTGCCGAAGGTTAGCGAAATGCTCTGAAAGACTCCCAAATATCATTTTGGTTTCAATGGACTAGAATGGATGCTTCACAACTTTAGTACCCCGAAATAGTGCATTCAGGCGCGAACACAAGTTTTGCACCTTTTACGAGCCGAAGGTTAGCGAAATACTCTAAAACACTCCAAACATTATTTTGGGTCTAATGGAGTAGAATTGATGCCTCACAACTTCGGTACCCCGAAATAGTGCATTCAGGCCCGAAAGACAAGTTTTGCATCTGTTACGTGCCGAAGGTTAGCGAAATGCTCTGAAACACTCCAAAACATCATTTTGGGTCCAATGGAGTAGAATGGATGCTTCACAACTTCGGTACCCCGAAATAGTGCATTCATTCCCAAAACACAAGTTTTGCACCTTTTACGAGCCGAAGGTTAGCGAAATACTCTAAAACACTCCAAATATTATTTTGGGTCCAATGGAGTAGAATTGATGCCTCACAACTTCGGTACCCCGAAATAGTGCATTCAGGCCCGAAAGACAAGTTTTGCATCTGTTACGTGCCGAAGGTTAGCGAAATGCTCTGAAACACTCCAAAGCATCATTTTGGGTCCAATGGAGTAGAATGGATGCTTCACAACTTCGGTACCCCGAAATAGTGCATTCAGGCCTGAAACACAAGTTTTGCATCTTTTACGTGCTGAAGGTTAGCGAAATGCTCTGAAACACTCCCAAACATCATTTCGGGTCCAATGGAGTAGAATGGATGCTTTACAACTTCGGTACCCCGAAATAGTGCATTCAGGCCCGAAACACAAGTTTTGCATCTTTTACGTGCCGAAGGTTAGCGAAATGCTCTGAAACACTCCCAAACATCATTTTGGTTCCAATGGAGTAGATTGGATGCTTCACAACTTTAGTACCCGAAATAGTGCATTCAGGCGCGAACACAAGTTTTGCACCTTTTACGTGCCGAAGGTTAGCGAAATACTCTAAAACACTCCAAACATCATTTTGGGTCCAATGGAGTAGAATTGATGCCTCACAACATCGGTACCCTGAAATAGTGCAATCAGGCCTGAAAGACAAGTTTTGCATCTGTTACGTGCCGAAGGTTAGCGAAATGCTCTGAAACACTCCAAAACATCATTTTGGGTCCAATGGAGTAGAATGGATGCTTCACAACTTCGGTACCCCGAAATAGTGCATTCATTCCCAAAACACAAGTTTTGCATCTTTTACGTGCCGAAGGTTAGCGAAATGCTCTGAAACACTCCCAAATATCATTTTGGTTTCAATGGATTAGAATGGATGCTTCACAACTTTAGTACCCCGAAATAGTGCATTCAGGCGCGAACACAAGTTTTGCTCCTTTTACGTGCCGAAGGTTAGCGAAATACTCTAAAACACTCCAAACATCATTTTGGGTCCAATGGAGTAGAATTGATGCCTCACAACTTCGGTACCCCGAAATAGTGCATTCAGGTCCGAAAGACAAGTTTTGCATCTCTTACGTGCTGAAGGTTAGCGAAATGCTCTGAAACACTCCAAAACATCATTTTGGGTCCAATGGAGTAGAATGGATTCTTCACAACTTCGGTACCCCGAAATAGTGCATTCAGGCCTGAAACACAAGTTTTGCATCATTTACGTGCTGAAGGTTAGCGAAATGCTCTGAAACACTCCCAAACATCATTTCGGGTCCAATGGAGTAGAATGGATGCTTTACAACTTCGGTACCCCGAAATAGTACATTCAGGCCCGAAACACAAGTTTTGCATCTTTTACGTGCCGAAGGTTAGCGAAATGCTCTAAAACACTCCCAAACATCATTTTGGTTCCAATGGAGTAGATTGGATGTTTCACAACTTTAGTACCCGAAATAGTGCATTCAGGCGCGAACACAAGTTTTGCACCTTTTACGTGCCGAAGGTTAGCGAAATACTCTAAAACACTCCAAACATCATTTTGGGTCCAATGTAGTAGAATTGATGCCTCACAACTTCGGTACCACGAAATAGTGCATTCAGGCCCGAAAGACAAGTTTTGCATCTCTTACGTGCCGAAGGATAGCGAAATGCTCTGAAACACTCCAAAACATCATTTTGGGTCCAATGGAGTAGATTGGATGCTTCACAACTTCGGTACCCCGAAATAGTGCATTCAGTCCCGAAACACAAGTTTTGCATCTTTTACGTGCCGAAGGTTAGCGAAATGCTCTGAAACACTCCCAAATATCATTTTGGTTTCAATGGACTAGAATGGATGCTTCACAACTTTAGTACCCCGAAATAGTGCATTCAGGCGCGAACACAAGTTTTGCACCTTTTACGTGCCGAAGGTTAGCGAAATACTCTAAAACACTCCAAACATCATTTTGGGTCCAATGGAGTAGAATTGATGCCTCACAACATCGGTACCCTGAAATAGTGCAATCAGGCCTGAAAGACAAGTTTTGCATCTGTTACGTGCCGAAGGTTAGCGAAATGCTCTGTAACACTCCAAAACATCATTTTGGGTCCAATGGAGTAGAATGGATGCTTCACAACTTCGGTACCCCGAAATAGTGCATTCATTCCCAAAACACAAGTTTTGCATCTTTTACGTGCCGAAGGTTAGCGAAATGCTCTGAAACACTCCCAAATATCATTTTGGTTTCAATGGATTAGAATGGATGCTTCACAACTTTAGTACCCCGAAATAGTGCATTCAGGCGCGAACACAAGTTTTGCTCCTTTTACGTGCCGAAGGTTAGCGAAATACTCTAAAACACTCCAAACATCATTTTGGGTCCAATGGAGTAGAATTGATGCCTCACAACTTCGGTACCCCGAAATAGTGCATTCAGGTCCGAAAGACAAGTTTTGCATCTCTTACGTGCCGAAGGTTAGCGAAATGCTCTGAAACACTCCAAAACATCATTTTGGGTCCAATGGAGTAGAATGGATTCTTCACAACTTCGGTACCCCGAAATAGTGCATTCAGGCCTGAAACACAAGTTTTGCATCATTTACGTGCTGAAGGTTAGCGAAATGCTCTGAAACACTCCCAAACATCATTTCGGGTCCAATGGAGTAGAATGGATGCTTTACAACTTCGGTACCCCGAAATAGTACATTCAGGCCCGAAACACAAGTTTTCCATCTTTTACGTGCCGAAGGTTAGCGAAATGCTCTAAAACACTCCCAAACATCATTTTGGTTCCAATGGAGTAGATTGGATGTTTCACAACTTTAGTACCCGAAATAGTGCATTCAGGCGCGAACACAAGTTTTGCACCTTTTACGTGCCGAAGGTTAGCGAAATACTCTAAAACACTCCAAACATCATTTTGGGTCCAATGGAGTAGAATTGATGCCTCACAACTTCGGTACCACGAAATAGTGCATTCAGGCCCGAAAGACAAGTTTTGCATCTCTTACGTGCCGAAGGATAGCGAAATGCTCTGAAACACTCCAAAACATCATTTTGGGTCCAATGGAGTAGATTGGATGCTTCACAACTTCGGTACCCCGAAATAGTGCATTCAGTCCCGAAACACAAGTTTTGCATCTTTTACGTGCCGAAGGTTAGCGAAATGCTCTGAAACACTCCCAAATATCATTTTGGTTTCAATGGACTAGAATGGATGCTTCACAACTTTAGTACCCCGAAATAGTGCATTCAGGCGCGAACACAAGTTTTGCACCTTTTACGTGCCGAAGGTTAGCGAAATGCTCTAAAACACTCCAAACATCATTTTGGGTTCAATGGAGTAGAATGGATGCCTCACAACTTCGGTACCCCGAAATAGTGCATTCAGGCCCGAAACACAAGTTTTGCATCTTTTACGTGCCGAAGGTTAGCTAAATGCTGTGAAACACTCCAAAACATCATTTTGGGTCCAATGGAGTAGAATGGATGCCTCACAACTTCGGTACCCCGAAATAGTGTATTCAGGCCCGAATCACAAGTTTTGCATCTTTTACGTGCCGAAGGTTAGCGAAATGCTCTAAAACACTCCAAACATCATTTTGGGTTCAATGGAGTAGAATGGATGCCTCACAACTTCGGTACCCCAAAATAGTGCATTCAGGCCCGAAACACAAGTTTTGCATCTTTTACGTGCCGAAGGTTAGCTAAATGCTGTGAAACACTCCAAAACATCATTTTGGGTCCAATGGAGTAGAATGGATGCCTCACAACTTCGGTACCCCGAAATAGTGTATTCAGGCCCGAATCACAAGTTTTGCATCTTTTACGTGCCGAAGGTTAGCGAAATGCTCTGAAACACTCCAAAACATCATTTTGGGTCCAATGGCGTAGAATGGATGCTTCACAACTTCGGTACCCCGAAATAGTGCATTCAGGCCTGAAACACAAGTTTTGCATCTTTTACGTGCTGAAGGTTAGCGAAAAGCTCTGAAACACTCCCAAACATCATTTCGGGTCCAATGGAGTAGAATGGATGCTTTACAACTTCGGTACCCCGAAATAGTGCATTCAGGCCCGAAACACAAGTTTTGCATCTTTTACGTGCCGAAGGTTAGCGAAATGCTCTGAAACACTCCCAAACATCATTTTGGTTCCAATGGAGTAGAATGGATGCTTCACAACTTTAGTACCCCGAAATAGTTCATTCAGGCGCGAACACAAGTTTTGCACCTTTTACGTGACGAAGGTTAGCGAAATGCTCTAAAATACTCCAAACATCATTTTGGGTCCAATGGAGTAGAATGGATGCCTCACAACTTCGGTACCCCGAAATAGTGCATTCAGGCCCGAAACACAAGTTTTGCATCTTTTACGTGCCGAAGGTTAGCTAAATGCTCTGAAACACTCCAAACCATCATTTTGGGTCCAATGGAGTAAAATGGATGCCTCACAACTTCGGTACCCCAAAATAGTGTATTCAGGCCCGAATCACAAGTTTTGCATCTTTTACGTGCCGAAGGTTAGCGAAATGCTCTGAAACACTCCAAAACATCATTTTGGGTCCAATGGAGTAGAATGGATGCTTCACAACTTTGGTACCCCGAAATAGTGCATTCAGGCCTGAAACACAAGTTTTGCATCTTTTACGTGCTGAAGGTTAGCGAAATACTCTAAAACACTCCAAACATCATTTTGGGTCCAATGGAGTAGAATTGATGCCTCACAACTTCGGTACCCCGAAATAGTGCATTCAGGCCCGAAAGACAAGTTTTGCATCTCTTATGTGCCGAAGGTTAGCGAAATGCTCTGAAACACTCGCAAACATAATTTTGGGTCCAATGGAGTAGAATGGATGCTTCACAACTTCGATACCCCGAATAGTGCATTCAGGCCCGAAACACAACTTTTGCATCTTTTACGTGCCGAAGGTTAGCGAAATGCTCTGAAACACTCCCAAACATCATTTTGGTTCCAATGGACTAGAATGGATGCTTCACAACTTTAGTACCCCGAAATAGTGCATTCAGTCCCAAAACACAAGTTTTGCATCTTTGACGTGCCGAAGGTTAGCGAAATGCTCTGAGACACTCCCAAATATCATTTTGGTTTCAATGGACTAGAATGGATGCTTCACAACTTTAGTACCCCGAAATAGTGCATTCAGGCGCGAACACAAGTTTTACACCTTTTACGTGCCGAAGGTTAGCGAAATGCTCTGAAACACTCCCAAACATCATTTTGGTTCCAATGGAGTAGAATGGATGCTTCACAACTTTAGTACCCCGAAATAGTTCATTCAGGCGCGAACACAAGTTTTGCACCTTTTACGTGCCGAAGGTTAGCGAAATGCTCTGAAACACTCCCAAACATCATTTCGGGTCCAATGGAGTAGAATGGATGCTTTACAACTTCGGTACCCCGAAATAGTGCATTCAGGCCCGAAACACAAGTTTTGCATCTTTTACGTGCCGAAGGTTAGCGAAATGCTCTGAAACACTCCCAAACATCATTTTGGTTCTAATGGAGTAGAATGGATGCTTCACAACTTTAGTACCCCGAAATAGTTCATTCAGGCGCGAACACAAGTTTTGCACCTTTTACGTGCCGAAGGTTAGCGAAATGCTCTAAAATACTCCAAACATCATTTTGGGTCCAATGGAGTAGAATGGATGCCTCACAACTTCGGTACCCCGAAATAGTGCATTCAGGCCCGAAACACAAGTTTTGCATCTTTTACGTGCCGAAGGTTAGCTAAATGCTCTGAAACACTCCAAACCATCATTTTGGGTCCAATGGAGTAGAATGGATGCCTCACAACTTCGGTACCCCAAAATAGTGTATTCAGGCCCGAATCACAAGTTTTGCATCTTTTACGTGCCGA
Organism: Cenchrus fungigraminus; assembly: GCA_036936925.1. Lineage (NCBI taxonomy): Eukaryota > Viridiplantae > Streptophyta > Magnoliopsida > Poales > Poaceae > Cenchrus > Cenchrus fungigraminus. The sequence continues at coordinate 28,794 of JAQONI010000067.1, forward strand.
AGGTTAGCGAAATGCTCTGAAACACTCCAAAACATCATTTTGGGTCCAATGGAGTAGAATGGATGCTTCACAACTTTGGTACCCTGAAATAGTGCATTCAGGCCTGAAACACAAGTTTTGCATCTTTTACGTGCTGAAGGTTAGCGAAATACTCTAAAACACTCCAAACATCATTTTGGGTCCAATGGAGTAGAATTGATGCCTCACAACTTCGGTACCCCCGAAATAGTGCATTCAGGCCCGAAAGACAAGTTTTGCATCTCTTATGTGCCGAAGGTTAGCGAAATGCTCTGAAACACTCCCAAACATAATTTTGGGTCCAATGGAGTAGAATGGATGCTTCACAACTTCGATACCCCGATTAGTGCATTCAGGCCCGAAACACAACTTTTGCATCTTTTACGTGCCGAAGGTTAGCGAAATGCTCTGAAACACTCCCAAACATCATTTTGGTTCCAATGGACTAGAATGGATGCTTCACAACTTTAGTACCCCGAAATAGTGCATTCAGTCCCAAAACACAAGTTTTGCATCTTTGACGTGCCGAAGGTTAGCGAAATGCTCTGAGACACTCCCAAATATCATTTTGGTTTCAATGGACTAGAATGGATGCTTCACAACTTTAGTACCCCGAAATAGTGCATTCAGGCGCGAACACAAGTTTTACACCTTTTACGTGCCGAAGGTTAGCGAAATGCTCTGAAACACTCCCAAACATCATTTTGGTTCCAATGGAGTAGAATGGATGCTTCACAACTTTAGCACCCCGAAATAGTTCATTCAGGCGCGAACACAAGTTTTGCACCTTTTAAGTGCCGAAGGTTAGCGAAATGCTCTGAAACACTCCCAAACATCATTTCGGGTCCAATGGAGTAGAATGGATGCTTTACAACTTCGGTACCCCGAAATAGTGCATTCAGGCCCGAAACACAAGTTTTGCATCTTTTACGTGCCGAAGGTTAGCGAAATGCTCTGAAACACTCCCAAACATCATTTTGGTTCTAATGGAGTAGAATGGATGCTTCACAACTTTAGTACCCCGAAATAGTGCATTCAGGCGCGAACACAAGTTTTGCACCTTTTACGTGCCGAAGGTTAGCGAAATGCTCTAAAATACTCCAAACATCATTTTGGGTCCAATGGAGTAGAATGGATGCCTCACAACTTCGGTACCCCGAAATAGTGCATTCAGGCCCGAAACACAAGTTTTGCATCTTTTACGTGCCGAAGGTTAGCTAAATGCTCTGAAACACTCCAAAACATCATTTTGGGTCCAATGGAGTAGAATGGATGCCTCACAACTTCGGTACCCCAAAATAGTGTATTCAGGCCCGAATCACAAGTTTTGCATCTTTTACGTGCCGAAGGTTAGCGAAATGCTCTGAAACACTCCAAAACATCATTTTGGGTCCAATGGAGTAGAATGGATGCTTCACAACTTTGGTACCCTGAAATAGTGCATTCAGGCCTGAAACACAAGTTTTGCATCTTTTATGTGCTGAAGGTTAGCGAAATACTCTAAAACACTCCAAACATCATTTTGGGTCCAATGGAGTAGAATTGATGCCTCACAACTTCGGTACCCCCGAAATAGTGCATTCAGGCCCGAAAGACAAGTTTTGCATCTCTTATGTGCCGAAGGTTAGCGAAATGCTCTGAAACACTCCCAAACATCATTTTGGGTCCAATGGAGTAGAATGGATGCTTCACAACTTCGATACCCCGAATAGTGCATTCAGGCCCGAAACACAACTTTTGCATCTTTTACGTGCCGAAGGTTAGCGAAATGCTCTGAAACACTCCCAAACATCATTTTGGTTCCAATGGACTAGAATGGATGCTTCACAACTTTAGTACCCCGAAATAGTGCATTCAGTCCCAAAACACAAGTTTTGCATCTTTGACGTGCCGAAGGTTAGCGAAATGCTCTGAGACACTCCCAAATATCATTTTGGTTTCAATGGACTAGAATGGATGCTTCACAACTTTAGTACCCCGAAATAGTGCATTCAGGCGCGAACACAAGTTTTACACCTTTTACGTGCCGAAGGTTAGCGAAATGCTCTGAAACACTCCCAAACATCATTTTCGTTCCAATGGAGTAGAATGGATGCTTCACAACTTTAGTACCCCGAAATAGTGCATTTAGGCGCGAACACAAGTTTTGCACCTTTTACGTACCGAAGGTTAGCGAAATGCTCTAAAACACTCCAAACATCATTTTGGGTCCAATGGAGTAGAATGGATGCCTCACAACTTCGGTACCCCGAAATAGTGCATTCAGGCTCGAAACACAAGTTTTGCATCTTTTACGTGCCGAAGGTTAGCGAAATGCTCTAAAACACTCCAAACATCATTTTGGGTCCAATGGAGTAGAATGGATGCCTCACAACTTCGGTACCCCGAAATAGTGCATTCAGGCCCGAAACACAAGTTTTGCATCTTTTACAAGCCGAAGGTTATCTAAATGCTCTGTAACACTCCAAAACATCATTTTGGGTCCAATGGAGTAAAATGGATGGTTTACAACTTCGGTACCCTGAAATAGTGTATTCAGGCCCGAATCACAAGTTTTGCATCTTTTACGTGTCGAAGGTTAGCGAAATGCTCTGAAACACTCCAAAACATCATTTTGGGCCCAATGGAGTAGAATGGATGCTTCACAACTTCGGTACCCCGAAATAGTGCATTCAGGCCTGAAACACAAGTTTCGCATCTTTTACATGCCGAAGGTTAGCGAAATGCTCTGAAACACTCCAAAACATCATTTTGGGTCCAATGGAGTAGAATGGTTGCTTCACAACTTCGGTACCCCGAAATAGTGCATTCAGTCCTGAAACACAAGTTTTGCATCTTTTACGTGCCGAAGGTTAGCGAAATGCTCTGAAACACTCCCAAACATCATTTCGGGTCCAATGGAGTAGAATGGATGCTTTACAACTTCGGTACCCCGAAATAGTGCATTCAGGCCCGAAACACAAGTTTTGCATCTTTTACGTGCCGAAGGTTAGCGAAATGCTCTGAAACACACCCAAACATCATTTTGGTTCCAATGGAGTAGATTGGATATTTCACAACTTTAGTACCCGAAATAGTGCATTCAGGCCTGAAACACAAGTTTTGCATCTTTTACGTGCTGAAGGTTAGCGAAATGCTCTGAAACACTCCCAAACATCATTTCGGGTCCAATGGAGTAGAATGGATGCTTTACAACTTCGGTACCCCGAAATAGTACATTCAGGCCCGAAACACAAGTTTTGCATCTTTTACGTGCCGAAGGTTAGCGAAATGCTCTAAAACACTCCCAAACATCATTTTGGTTCCAATGGAGTAGATTGGATGTTTCTCAACTTTAGTACCCGAAATAGTGCATTCAGGCGCGAACACAAGTTTTGCACCTTTTACGTGACGAAGGTTAGCGAAATGCTCTAAAATACTCCAAACATCATTTTGGGTCCAATGGAGTAGAATGGATGCCTCACAACTTCGGTACCCCGAAATAGTGCATTCAGGCCCGAAACACAAGTTTTGCATCTTTTACGTGCCGAAGGTTAGCTAAATGCTCTGAAACACTCCAAACCATCATTTTGGGTCCAATGGAGTAGAATGGATGCCTCACAACTTCGGTACCCCAAAATAGTGTATTCAGGCCCGAATCACAAGTTTTGCATCTTTTACGTGCCGAAGGTTAGCGAAATGCTCTGAAACACTCCAAAACATCATTTTGGGTCCAATGGAGTAGAATGGATGCTTCACAACTTTGGTACCCCGAAATAGTGCATTCAGGCCTGAAACACAAGTTTTGCATCTTTTACGTGCTGAAGGTTAGCGAAATACTCTAAAACACTCCAAACATCATTTTGGGTCCAATGGAGTAGAATTGATGCCTCACAACTTCGGTACCCCGAAATAGTGCATTCAGGCCCGAAAGACATGTTTTGCATCTCTTATGTGCCGAAGGTTAGCGAAATGCTCTGAAACACTCCCAAACATAATTTTGGGTCCAATGGAGTAGAATGGATGCTTCACAACTTCGATACCCCGAATAGTGCATTCAGGCCCGAAACACAACTTTTGCATCTTTTACGTGCCGAAGGTTAGCGAAATGCTCTGAAACACTCCCAAACATCATTTTGGTTCCAATGGACTAGAATGGATGCTTCACAACTTTAGTACCCCGAAATAGTGCATTCAGTCCCAAAACACAAGTTTTGCATCTTTGACGTGCCGAAGGTTAGCGAAATGCTCTGAGACACTCCCAAATATCATTTTGGTTTCAATGGACTAGAATGGATGCTTCACAACTTTAGTACCCCGAAATAGTGCATTCAGGCGCGAACACAAGTTTTACACCTTTTACGTGCCGAAGGTTAGCGAAATGCTCTGAAACACTCCCAAACATCATTTTGGTTCCAATGGAGTAGAATGGATGCTTCACAACTTTAGTACCCCGAAATAGTTCATTCAGGCGCGAACGCAAGTTTTGCACCTTTTACGTGCCGAAGGTTAGCGAAATGCTCTGAAACACTCCCAAACATCATTTCGGGTCCAATGGAGTAGAATGGATGCTTTACAACTTCGGTACCCCGAAATAGTGCATTCAGGCCCGAAACACAAGTTTTGCATCTTTTACGTGCCGAAGGTTAGCGAAATGCTCTGAAACACTCCCAAACATCATTTTGGTTCTAATGGAGTAGAATGGATGCTTCACAACTTTAGTACCCCGAAATAGTTCATTCAGGCGCGAACACAAGTTTTGCACCTTTTACGTGCCGAAGGTTAGCGAAATGCTCTAAAATACTCCAAACATCATTTTGGGTCCAATGGAGTAGAATGGATGCCTCACAACTTCGGTACCCCGAAATAGTGCATTCAGGCCCGAAACACAAGTTTTGCATCTTTTACGTGCCGAAGGTTAGCTAAATGCTCTGAAACACTCCAAAACATCATTTTGGGTCCAATGGAGTAGAATGGATGCCTCACAACTTCGGTACCCCAAAATAGTGTATTCAGGCCCGAATCACAAGTTTTGCATCTTTCACGTGCCGAAGGTTAGCGAAATGCTCTGAAACACTCCAAAACATCATTTTGGGTCCAATGGAGTAGAATGGATGCTTCACAACTTTGGTACCCTGAAATAGTGCATTCAGGCCTGAAACACAAGTTTTGCATCTTTTACGTGCTGAAGGTTAGCGAAATACTCTAAAACACTCCAAACATCATTTTGGGTCCAATGGAGTAGAATTGATGCCTCACAACTTCGGTACCCCCGAAATAGTGCATTCAGGCCCGAAAGACAAGTTTTGCATCTCTTATGTGCCGAAGGTTAGCGAAATGCTCTGAAACACTCCCAAACATCATTTTGGGTCCAATGGAGTAGAATGGATGCTTCACAACTTCGATACCCCGAATAGTGCATTCAGGCCCGAAACACAACTTTTGCATCTTTTACGTGCCGAAGGTTAGCGAAATGCTCTGAAACACTCCCAAACATCATTTTGGTTCCAATGGACTAGAATGGATGCTTCACAACTTTAGTACCCCGAAATAGTGCATTCAGTCCCAAAACACAAGTTTTGCATCTTTGACGTGCCGAAGGTTAGCGAAATGCTCTGAGACACTCCCAAATATCATTTTGGTTTCAATGGACTAGAATGGATGCTTCACAACTTTAGTACCCCGAAATAGTGCATTCAGGCGCGAACACAAGTTTTACACCTTTTACGTGCCCAAGGTTAGCGAAATGCTCTGAAACACTCCCAAACATCATTTTCGTTCCAATGGAGTAGAATGGATGCTTCACAACTTTAGTACCCCGAAATAGTGCATTTAGGCGCGAACACAAGTTTTGCACCTTTTACGTACCGAAGGTTAGCGAAATGCTCTAAAACACTCCAAACATCATTTTGGGTCCAATGGAGTAGAATGGATGCCTCACAACTTCGGTACCCCGAAATAGTGCATTCAGGCCCGAAACACAAGTTTTGCATCTTTTACGTGCCGAAGGTTAGCGAAATGCTCTAAAACACTCCAAACATCATTTTGGGTCCAATGGAGTAGAATGGATGCCTCACAACTTCGGTACCCCGAAATAGTGCATTCAGGCCCGAAACACAAGTTTTGCATCTTTTACAAGCCGAAGGTTATCTAAATGCTCTGTAACACTCCAAAACATCATTTTGGGTCCAATGGAGTAAAATGGATGGTTTACAACTTCGGTACCCTGAAATAGTGTATTCAGGCCCGAATCACAAGTTTTGCATCTTTTACGTGTCGAAGGTTAGCGAAATGCTCTGAAACACTCCAAAACATCATTTTGGGCCCAATGGAGTAGAATGGATGCTTCACAACTTCGGTACCCCGAAATAGTGCATTCAGGCCTGAAACACAAGTTTCGCATCTTTTACATGCCGAAGGTTAGCGAAATGCTCTGAAACACTCCAAAACATCATTTTGGGTCCAATGGAGTAGAATGGTTGCTTCACAACTTCGGTACCCCGAAATAGTGCATTCAGTCCTGAAACACAAGTTTTGCATCTTTTACGTGCCGAAGGTTAGCGAAATGCTCTGAAACACTCCCAAACATCATTTCGGGTCCAATGGAGTAGAATGGATGCTTTACAACTTCGGTACAACGAAATAGTGCATTCAGGCCCGAAACACAAGTTTTGCATCTTTTACGTGCCGAAGGTTAGCGAAATGCTCTGAAACACACCCGAACATCATTTTGGTTCCAATGGAGTAGATTGGATGTTTCACAACTTTAGTACCCGAAATAGTGCATTCAGGCCTGAAACACAAGTTTTGCATCTTTTACGTGCTGAAGGTTAGCGAAATGCTCTGAAACACTCCCAAACATCATTTCGGGTCCAATGGAGTAGAATGGATGCTTTACAACTTCGGTACCCCGAAATAGTACATTCAGGCCCGAAACACAAGTTTTGCATCTTTTACGTGCCGAAGGTTAGCGAAATGCTCTAAAACACTCCCAAACATCATTTTGGTTCCAATGGAGTAGATTGGATGTTTCTCAACTTTAGTACCCGAAATAGTGCATTCAGGCGCGAACACAAGTTTTGCACCTTTTACGTGCCGAAGGTTAGCGAAATACTCTAAAACACTCCAAACATCATTTTGGGTCCAATGGAGTAGAATTGATGCCTCACAACTTCGGTACCACGAAATAGTGCATTCAGGCCCGAAAGACAAGTTTTGCATCTCTTACATGCCGAAGGATAGCGAAATGCTCTGAAACACTCCAAAACATCATTTTGGGTCCAATGGAGTAGATTGGATGCTTCACAACTTCGGTACCCCGAAATAGTGCATTCAGTCCCGAAACACAAGTTTTGCATCTTTTACGTGCCGAAGGTTAGCGAAATGCTCTGAAACACTCCCAAATATCATTTTGGTTTCAATGGAGTAGAATGGATGCCTCACAACTTCGGTACCCCGAAATAGTGCATTCAGGCCCGAAACACAAGTTTTGCATCTTTTACGTGCCGAAGGTTAGCTAAATGCTGTGAAACACTCCAAAACATCATTTTGGGTCCAATGGAGTAGAATGGATGCCTCACAACTTCGGTACCCCGAAATAGTGTATTCAGGCCCGAATCTCAAGTTTTGCATCTTTTACGTGCCGAAGGTTAGCGAAATGCTCTGAAACACTCCAAAACATCATTTTGGGTCCAATGGCGTAGAATGGATGCTTCACAACTTCGGTACCCCGAAATATTGCATTCAGGCCTGAAACACAAGTTTTGCATCTTTTACGTGCTGAAGGTTAGCGAAAAGCTCTGAAACACTCCCAAACATCATTTCGGGTCCAATGGAGTAGAATGGATGATTTACAACTTCGGTACCCCGAAATAGTGCATTCAGGCCCGAAACACAAGTTTTGCATCTTTTACGTGCCGAAGGTTAGCGAAATGCTCTGAAACACTCCCAAACATCATTTTGGGTCCAATGGCGTAGAATGGATGCTTCACAACTTCGGTACCCCGAAATAGTGCATTCAGGCCTGAAACACAAGTTTTGCATCTTTTACGTGCTGAAGGTTAGCGAAATGCTCTGAAACACTCCCAAACATCATTTCGGGTCCAATGGAGTAGAATGGATGCTTTACAACTTCGGTACCCCGAAATAGTACATTCAGGCCCGAAACACAAGTTTTGCATCTTTTACGTGCCGAAGGTTAGCGAAATGCTCTAAAACACTCCCAAACATCATTTTGGTTCCAATGGAGTAGATTGGATGTTTCACAACTTTAGTACCCGAAATAGTGCATTCAGGCGCGAACACAAGTTTTGCACCTTTTACGTGCCGAAGGTTAGCGAAATGCTCTAAAACACTCCAAACATCATTTTGGGTCCAATGGAGTAGAATGGATGCCTCACAACTTCGGTACCCCGAAATAGTGCATTCAGGCCCGAAACACAAGTTTTGCATCTTTTACGTGCCGAAGGTTAGCTAAATGCTCTGAAACACGCCAAAACATCATTTTGGGTCCAATCGAGTAGAGTGGATGCCTCACAACTTCGGTACCCCAAAATAGTGTATTTAGGCCCGAATCACAAGTTTTGCATCTTTTACGTGCCGAAGGTTAGCGAAATGCTCTGAAACACTCCAAAACATCATTTTGGGTCCAATGGAGTAGATTGGATGCTTCACAACTTCGGTACCCCGAAATAGTGCATTCAGGCCCGAATCACAAGTTTTGCATCTTTTACGTGCCGAAGGTTAGCGAAATGCTCTGAAACACTCCCAAACATCATTTTGGTTCCAATGGAGTAGAATGGATGCTTCACAACTTTAGTACCCCGAAATAGTTCATTCAGGCACGAACACAAGTTTTGCACCTTTTACGTGCCGAAGGTTAGCGAAATGCTCTAAAACACTCCAAACATCATTTTGGGTCCAATGGAGTAGAATGGATGCCTCACAACTTCGGTACCCCGAAATAGTGCATTCAGGCCCGAAACACAAGTTTTGCATCTTTTACGTGCCGAAGGTTAGCTAAATGCTCTGAAACACGCCAAAACATCATTTTGGGTCCAATCGAGTAGAGTGGATGCCTCACAACTTCGGTACCCCAAAATAGTGTATTTAGGCCCGAATCACAAGTTTTGCATCTTTTACGTGCCGAAGGTTAGCGAAATGCTCTGAAACACTCCAAAACATCATTTTGGGTCCAATGGAGTAGAATGGATGCTTCGCAACTTTGGTACCCCGAAATAGTGCATTCAGGCCTGAAACACAAGTTTTGCATCTTTTACGTGCTGAAGGTTAGCGAAATACTCTAAAACACTCCAAACATCATTTTGGGTCCAATGGAGTAGAATTGATGCCTCACAACTTCGGTACCCCGAAATAGTGCATTCAGGCCCGAAAGACAAGTTTTGCATCTCTTATGTGCCGAAGGTTAGCGAAATGCTCTGAAACACTCCCAAACATCATTTTGGGTCCAATGGAGTAGAATGGATGCTTCACAACTTCGATACCCCGAATAGTGCATTCAGGCCCGAAACACAACTTTTGCATCTTTTACGTGCCGAAGGTTAGCGAAATGCTCTGAAACACTCCCAAGCATCATTTTGGTTCCAATGGACTAGAATGGATGCTTCACAACTTTAGTACCCCGAAATAGTGCATTCAGTCCCAAAACACAAGTTTTGCATCTTTGACGTGCCGAAGGTTAGCGAAATGCTCTGAGACACTCCCAAATATCATTTTGGTTTCAATGGACTAGAATGGATGCTTCACAACTTTAGTACCCCGAAATAGTGCATTCAGGCGCGAACACAAGTTTTACACCTTTTACGTGCCGAAGGTTAGCGAAATGCTCTGAAACACTCCCAAACATCATTTTCGTTCCAATGGAGTAGAATGGATGCTTCACAACTTTAGTACCCTGAAATAGTGCATTTAGGCGCGAACACAAGTTTTGCACCTTTTACGTACCGAAGGTTAGCGAAATGCTCTAAAACACTCCAAACATCATTTTGGGTCCAATGGAGTAGAATGGATGCCTCACAACTTCGGTACCCCGAAATAGTGCATTCAGGCCCGAAACACAAGTTTTGCATCTTTTACGTGCCGAAGGTTAACGAAATGCTCTAAAACACTCCAAACATCATTTTGGGTCCAATGGAGTAGAATGGATGCCTCACAACTTCGGTACCCCGAAATAGTGCATTCAGGCCCGAAACACAAGTTTTGCATCTTTTACGAGCCGAAGGTTATCTAAATGCTCTGTAACACTCCAAAACATCATTTTGGGTCCAATGGAGTAAAATGGATGGTTTACAACTTCGGTACCCTGAAATAGTGTATTCAGGCCCGAATCACAAGTTTTGCATCTTTTACGTGTCGAAGGTTAGCGAAATGCTCTGAAACACTCCAAAACATCATTTTGGGCCCAATGGAGTAGAATGGTTGCTTCACAACTTCGGTACCCCGAAATAGTGCATTCAGGCCTGAAACACAAGTTTCGCATCTTTTACATGCCGAAGGTTAGCGAAATGCTCTGAAACACTCCAAAACATCATTTTGGGTCCAATGGAGTAGAATGGATGCTTCACAACTTCGATACCCCGAAATAGTGCATTCAGGCCTGAAACACAAGTTTTGCATCTTTTACGTGCCGAAGGTTAGCGAAATGCTCTGAAACACTCCCAAACATCATTTCGGGTCCAATGGAGTAGAATGGATGCTTTACAACTTCGGTACCCCGAAATAGTGCATTCAGGCCCGAAACACAAGTTTTGCATCTTTTACGTGCCGAAGGTTAGCGAAATGCTCTGAAAAACACCCAAACATCATTTTGGTTCCAATGGAGTAGATTGGATGCTTCACAATATTAGTACCCCGAAATAGTGCATTCAGGCCCGAAACACAGGTTTTGCATCTTTTTGTGTGCCGAAGGTTAGCGAAATGCTCTGAAACACTCCCAAACATCATTTTGGTTATAATGGAGTAGAATGGATGCTTCACAACTTTAGTACCCCGAAATAGTGCATTCAGGCGCGAACACAAGTTTTGCACCTTTTACGTGCCGAAGGTTAGCGAAATGCTCTAAAACACACCAAACATCATTTTGGGTCCAATGGAGTAGAATGGATGCCTCACAACTTCGGTACCCCGAAATAGTGCATTCAGGCCCGAAACACAAGTTTTGCATCTTTTACGTGCCGAAGGTTCGCGAAATGCTCTGAAACACACCCAAACATCATTTTGGTTCCAATGGAGTAGATTGGATGCTTCACAACTTTAGTACCCGAAATAGTGCATTCAGGCGCGAACACAAGTTTTGCACCTTTTACGTGCCGAAGGTTAGCTAAATGCTTTAAAACACTCCAAACAACATTTTGGGTCCAATGGAGTAGAATGGATGCCTCACAACTTCGGTACCCCGAAATGGTGCATTCAGGCCCGAAACACAAGTTTTACATCTTTTACGTGCCGAAGGTTAGCTAGATGCTCTGAAACACTCCAAAACATCATTTTGGGTTCAATGGAGTAAAATGGATGGTTTACAACTTCGGTACCCCAAAATAGTGTATTCAGGCCCGAATCACAAGTTTTGCATCTTTTACGTGCCGAAGGTTAGCGAAATGCTCTAAAACACTCCAAAACATCATTTTGGGTCCAATGGAGTAGAATGGATGCTTCACAACTTCGGTACCCTGAAATAGTGTATTCAGGCCTGAAACACAAGTTTTGCATCTTTTACGTGCCGAAGGTTAGCTAAATGCTCTGAAACACTCCCAAACATCATTTCGGGTCCAATGGAGTAGAATGGATGCTTTACAACTTCGGTACACCGAAATAGTGCATTCAGGCCGGAAACACAAGTTTTGCATCTTTTACGTGCCGAAGGTTAGCGAAATGCTCTGAAACACTCCCAAACATCATTTTGGTTCCAATGGAGTAGATTGGATGCTTCACAACTTTAGTACCCGAAATAGTGCTTTCAGGCGCGAACACAAGTTTTGCACCTTTTACGTGCCGAAGGTTAGCGAAATACTCTAAAACACTCCAAACATCATTTTGGGTCTAATGGAGTAGAATGGATGCCTCACAACTTCGGTACCCCGAAATAGTGCATTCAGGCCCGAAACACAAGTTTTGCATCTTTTACGTGCCGAAGGTTAGCTAAATGCTCTGAAACACTCCAAAACATCATTTTGGGTCCTATGGAGTAAAATGGATGGTGTACAACTTCGGTACCCCGAAATAGTGTATTCAGGCCCGAATCACAAGTTTTGCATCTTTTACGTGCCGAAGGTTAGCGAAATGCTCTGAAACACTCCCAAACATCATTTTGGGTCCAATGGAGTAAAATCGATGGTGTACAACTTCAGTACCCCGAAATAGTGCATTCAGGGCCGAAAGACAAGTTTTGCATCTCTTACGTGCCGAAGGTTAGCGAAATGCTCTGAAACACTCGAAAACATCATTTTGGGTCCAAATGGATGCTTCACAACTTCGGTACCTCGAAATAGTGCATTCAGGCCCGAAACACAAGTTTTGCATCTTTTACGTGCCGAAGGTTAGCGAAATGCTCTGAAACACTCCCAAATATCATTTTGGTTCCAATGGAGTAGAATGGATGCCTCACAACTTCGGTACCCCGAAATAGTGCATTCAGGCCCGAAACACAAGTTTTGCATCTTTTGCGTGCCGAAGGTTAGCTAAATGCTCTGAAACACACCAAAACATCATTTTGGGTACAATGGAGTAGAATGGATGCTTCACAACTTCGGTACCCCGAAATAGTGCATTCAGACCCGAAACACAAGTTTTGCTTCTTTTATGTGCCGAAGGTTAGCGAAATGCTCTGAAACACTCCAAAACATCATTTTGGGTCCAATGGAGTAGAATGGATGCTTCACAACTTCGGTACCCCGATATAGTGCATTCAGGCCTGAAACACAAGTTTTGCATCTTTTACGTGCCGAAGGTTAGCGAAATGCTTTGAAACACTCCCAAACATCATTTCGGGTCCAAAGGAGTAGAGTGGATGCTTTACAACTTCGGTACCCCAAAATAGTGCATTCAGGCCCGAAACACAAGTTTTGCATCTCTTACATGCCGAAGGTTAGCGAAATGCTCTGAAACACTCCTAAACATCATTTTGGGTCCAATGGAGTAGAATGGATGCTTCACAACTTCGATACCCCGAATAGTGCATTCAGGCCCGAAACACAACTTTTGCATCTTTTACGAGCCGAAGGTTAGCGAAATGCTCTGAAACACTCCCAAACATCGTTTTGGTTCCAATGGACTAGAATGGATGCTTCACAACTTTAGTACCCCGAAATAGTGCATTCAAGCCCGTAACACAAGTTTTGCATCTTTTACGTGCCGAAGGTTAGCGAAATGCTCTGAAACACTCCAAAACATCATTTTGGGTCCAATGGAGTAGAATGGATGCTTCACAACTTCGGTACCCCGAAATAGTGCATTCAGGCCCGAAACACAAGTTTTGCATCTGTTTACGTGCCGAAGGTTAACAAAATGCTCTCAAACACGCCCAATCATCATTTTGGGTCCTACGGAGTAATATAAATGCTTCACAACTTTTGTACCCTGAAATAGTGCATTTAGGCACGAACACAAGTTTTGCATCCTTTAAATGCCGAAGGTTAGCGAAATGCTCTGAAACACTCCCAAACATCATTTTGGGTCCAATGGAGTAGAATGGATGCTGCACAACTTCGGTACGCCGAAATAGTGCATTCAGGCCTGAAACACAAGTTTTGCATCTTTTTCGTTCCGGAGGTCAGCAAAATGCTCTGAAACACTCCAAAACATCATTTTGGGTCCAACGGAGTAGAATGGATGCTTCACAACTTCGGTACCCCGAAATAGTGCATTCAGGCCCGAATCACAACTTTTGCATCTTTTACGTGCCGAAGGTTAGCGAAATCCTCTGAAACACTCCCAAACATCATTTTGGGTCCAATGGAGTGGAATGGATGCTTACAACTTTGGTACCCTGAAATAGTGCATTCAGGCCCGAAACACAAGTTTTGCATCTCTTACGTGCCGAAGGTTAGCGAAATGTTCTGAAACACTCCTAAACATCATTTTGGGTCCAATGGAGTAAAATGGATGGTTCACAACTTCATTACCCCGAAATAGTGCATTCAGGCGCGAACACAAGTTTTGCATCTTTTTACGTGCTGAAGGTTAGCGAAATGCTCTGAAACACTCCCAAACATCATTTTGGTTCCAATGGAGTAGAATGGATGCTTCGCAACTTTGGTACCCCGAAATAGTACATTCAGGCCCGAAACACATGTTTTTCATTTTTTTACGTGCCGAAGGTTAGCAAAATGCATTGAAACACTTCCAAACGTCATTTTGGGTCCAATGGACCAGAATGGATGCTTCGCAACTTTGGTACCCCGAAATAGTGCATTCAGGCTTGAAACAGAAGTTTTGAATCTTTTTCGTGCCGAAGGTTAGCAAAATGCTCTGAAACACTCCAAAACATCATTTTGGGTCCAATGGAGTAGAATGGATGCTTCACAACTTCGGTACCCCGAAATAGTGCATTCAGGCGCGAACACAACTTTTGCATCTTTTACGTGCCGAAGGTTAGCAAAATGCTCTAAAACACTCCCAAACATCATTTTGGGTGCAATGGAGTAGAATGGAGGCTTTACAACTTCGGTACCCCAAAATAGTGCATTCATGCCCGAAACACAAATTTTGCATCTCTTACATGCCGAAGGTTAGCGAAATGCTCTGAAACACTCCTAAACATCATTTTGGGTCCAATGGAGTAGAATGGATGCTTCACAACTTCGATACCCCGAATAGTGCATTCAGGCCCGAAACACAACTTTTGCATCTTTTACGTGCCGAAGGTTAGCGAAATGCTCTGAAACACTCCCAAACATCATTTTGGTTCCAATGGACTAGAATGGATGCTTCACAACATTAGTACCCCGAAATAGTGCATTCAAGTCCGTAACACAAGTTTTGCATCTTTTACGTGCCGAAGGTTAGTGAAATGCTCTGAAACACTCCAAAACATCATTTTGGGTCCAATGGAGTAGAATGGATGCTTCACAACTTCGGTACCTCGAAATAGTGCATTCAGGCCCGAAACACAAGTTTTGCATCTGTTTACGTGCCGAAGGTTAGCGAAATGCTCTGAAACACTCCCAATCATCATTTTGGGTCCTACGGAGTAATATAAATGCTTCACAACTTTGGTACCTCGAAATAGTGCATTCAGGCGCGAACACTAGTTTTGCATCTTTTAAATGCCGAAGGTTAGCGAAATGCTCTGAAACACTCCCAAACATCATTTTGGGTCCAATGGAGTAGAATGGATGCTTCACAACTTCGGTACGCCGAAATAGTGCATTCAGGCCTGAAACACAAGTTTTGCATCTTTTTCGTGCCGAAGGTCAGCAAAATGCTCTGAAACACTCCAAAACATCATTTTGGGTCCAACGGAGTAGAATGGATGCTTCACAACTTCGGTACCCCAAAATAGTGCATTCAGGCCCGAATCACAACTTTTGCATCTTTTACGTGCCGAAGGTTAGCGAAATGCTCTGAAACACTCCCAAACATCATTTTGGGTCCAATGGAGTAGAATGGATGCTTACAACTTTGGTACCCCGAAATAGTGCATTCAGGCCCGAAACACAAGTTTTGCATCTCTTACGTGCCGAAGGTTAGCGAAATGTTCTGAAACACTCCTAAACATCATTTTGGGTCCAATGGAGTAAAATGGATGGTTCACAACTTCATTACCCCGAAATAGTGCATTCAGGCGCGAACACAAGTTTTGCATCTTTTTACGTGCCGAAGGTTAGCGAAATGCTCTGAAACACTCCCAAACATCATTTTGGTTCCAATGGAGTAGAATGGATGCTTCGCAACTTTGGTACACCGAAATAGTACATTCCGGCCCGAAACACAAGTTTTTCATCTTTTTACGTGCCGAAGGTTAGCAAAATGCATTAAAACACTTCCAAACGTCATTTTGAGTCCAATGGACCAGATTGGATGCTTTGCAACTTTGGTACCCCGAAATAGTGCATTCAGGCCAGAAACACAAGTTTTGCATCTTTTACGTGCCGAAGGTTAGCGAAATGCTTTGAAACACTCCCAAACATCATTTCGGGTCCAAAGGAGTAGAGTGGATGCTTTACAACTTCGGTACCCCGAAATAGTGAATTTAGGCCCGAAACACAACTTTTGCATCTTTTACGTGCCGAAGGTTAGCGAAATGCTCTGAAACACTCCCAAACATCATTTTGGTTCCAATGGACTAGAATGGATGCTTCACAACATTAGTACCCCGAAATAGTGCATTCAAGCCCGTAACACAAGTTTTGCATCTTTTACGTGCCGAAGGTTAGCGAAATGCTCTGAAACACTCCTAAACATCATTTTGGGTCCAATGGAGTAGAATGGATGCTTCACAACTTCGATACCCCGAATAGTGCATTCAGGCCCGAAACACAACTTTTGCATCTTTTACGTGCCGAAGGTTAGCGAAATGCTCTGAAACACTCCCAAACATCATTTTGGTTCCAATGGACTAGAATGGATGCTTCACAACTTTAGTACCCCGAAATAGTGCATTCAATCCCGTAACACAAGTTTTGCATCTTTTACGTGCCGAAGGTTAGCGAAATGCTTTGAAACACTCCCAAACATCATTTCGGGTCCAAAGGAGTAGAGTGGATGCTTTACAACTTCGGTACCCCAAAATAGTGCATTCAGGCCCGAAACACAAGTTTTGCATCTCTTACATGCCGAAGGTTAGCGAAATGCTCTGAAACACTCCTAAACATCATTTTGGGTCCAATGGAGTAGAATGGATGCTTCACAACTTCGATACCCCGAATAGTGCATTCAGGCCCGAAACACAACTTTTGCATCTTTTACGAGCCGAAGGTTAGCGAAATGCTCTGAAACACTCCCAAACATCGTTTTGGTTCCAATGGACTAGAATGGATGCTTCACAACTTTAGTACCCCGAAATAGTGCATTCCAGCCCGTAACACAAGTTTTGCATCTTTTACGTGCCGAAGGTTAGCGAAATGCTCTGAAACACTCCAAAACATCATTTTGGGTCCAATGGAGTAGAATGGATGCTTCACAACTTCGGTACCCCGAAATAGTGCATTCAGGCCCGAAACACAAGTTTTGCATCTGTTTACGTGCCGAAGGTTAACGAAATGCTCTCAAACACTCCCAATCATCATTTTGGGTCCTACGGAGTAATATAAATGCTTCACAACTTTTGTACCCTGAAATAGTGCATTCTGGCACGAACACAAGTTTTGCATCCTTTAAATGCCGAAGGTTAGCGAAATGCTCTGAAACACTCCCAAACATCATTTTGGGTCCAATGGAGTAGAATGGATGCTGCACAACTTCGGTACGCCGAAATAGTGCATTCAGGCCTGAAACACAAGATTTGCATCTTTTTCGTTCCGGAGGTCAGCAAAATGCTCTGAAACACTCCAAAACATCATTTTGGGTCCAACGGAGTAGAATGGATGCTTCACAACTTCGGTACCCCGAAATAGTGCATTCAGGCCCGAATCACAACTTTTGCATCTTTTACGTGCCGAAGGTTAGCGAAATCCTCTGAAACACTCCCAAACATCATTTTGGGTCCAATGGAGTGGAATGGATGCTTACAACTTTGGTACCCTGAAATAGTGCATTCAGGCCCGAAACACAAGTTTTGCATCTCTTACGTGCCGAAGGTTAGCGAAATGTTCTGAAACACTCCTAAACATCATTTTGGGTCCAATGGAGTAAAATGGATGGTTCACAACTTCATTACCCCGAAATAGTGCATTCAGGCGCGAACACAAGTTTTGCATCTTTTTACGTGCCGAAGGTTAGCGAAATGCTCTGAAACACTCCCAAACATCATTTTGGTTCCAATGGAGTAGAATGGATGCTTCGCAACTTTGGTACACCGAAATAGTACATTCCGGCCCGAAACACAAGTTTTTCATCTTTTTACGTGCCGAAGGTTAGCAAAATGCATTAAAACACTTCCAAACGTCATTTTGAGTCCAATGGACCAGATTGGATGCTTTGCAACTTTGGTACCCCGAAATAGTGCATTCAGGCCTGAAACACAAGTTTTGCATCTTTTATGTGCCGAAGGTTAGCGAAATGCTTTGAAACACTCCCAAACATCATTTCGGGTCGAAAGGAGTAGAATGGATGCTTTACAACTTCGGTACCCCGAAATAGTGAATTTAGGCCCGAAACACAACTTTTGCATCTTTTACGTGCCGAAGGTTAGCGAAATGCTCTGAAACACTCCCAAACATCATTTTGGTTCCAATAGACTAGAATGGATGCTTCACAACATTAGTACCCCGAAATAGTGCATTCAAGCCCGTAACACAAGTTTTGCATCTTTTACGTGCCGAAGGTTAGCGAAATGCTCTGAAACACTCCTAAACATCATTTTGGGTCCAATGGAGTAGAATGGATGCTTCACAACTTCGATACCCCGAATAGTGCATTCAGGCCCGAAACACAACTTTTGCATCTTTTACGTGCCGAAGGTTAGCGAAATGCTCTGAAACACTCCCAAACATCATTTTGGTTCCAATGGACTAGAATGGATGCTTCACAACTTTAGTACCCCGAAATAGTGCATTCAAGCCCGAAACTCAAGTTTTGCATCTTTTACGTGCCGAAGGTTAGCGAAATGCTCTGAAACACTCCCAAACATCATTTCGGGTCCAAAGGAGTAGAGTGGATGCTTTACAACTTCGGTACCCCAAAATAGTGCATTCAGGCCCGAAACACAAGTTTTGCATCTCTTACATGCCGAAGGTTAGCGAAATGCTCTGAAACACTCCTAAACATCATTTTGGGTCCAATGGAGTAGAATGGATGCTTCACAACTTCGATACCCCGAATAGTGCATTCAGGCCCGAAACACAACTTTTGCATCTTTTACGAGCCGAAGGTTAGCGAAATGCTCTGAAACACTCCCAAACATCGTTTTGGTTCCAATGGACTAGAATGGATGCTTCACAACTTTAGTACCCCGAAATAGTGCATTCAAGCCCGTAACACAAGTTTTGCATCTTTTACGTGCCGAAGGTTAGCGAAATGCTCTGAAACACTCCAAAACATCATTTTGGGTCCAATGGAGTAGAATGGATGCTTCACAACTTCGGTACCCCGAAATAGTGCATTCAGGCCCGAAACACAAGTTTTGCATCTGTTTACGTGCCGAAGGTTAACGAAATGCTCTCAAACACTCCCAATCATCATTTTGGGTCCTACGGAGTAATATAAATGCTTCACAACTTTTGTACCCTGAAATAGTGCATTCTGGCACGAACACAAGTTTTGCATCCTTTAAATGCCGAAGGTTAGCGAAATGCTCTGAAACACTCCCAAACATCATTTTGGGTCCAATGGAGTAGAATGGATGCTGCACAACTTCGGTACGCCGAAATAGTGCATTCAGGCCTGAAACACAAGATTTGCATCTTTTTCGTTCCGGAGGTCAGCAAAATGCTCTGAAACACTCCAAAACATCATTTTGGGTCCAACGGAGTAGAATGGATGCTTCACAACTTCGGTACCCCGAAATAGTGCATTCAGGCCCGAATCACAACTTTTGCATCTTTTACGTGCCGAAGGTTAGCGAAATCCTCTGAAACACTCCCAAACATCATTTTGGGTCCAATGGAGTGGAATGGATGCTTACAACTTTGGTACCCTGAAATAGTGCATTCAGGCCCGAAACACAAGTTTTGCATCTCTTACGTGCCGAAGGTTAGCGAAATGTTCTGAAACACTCCTAAACATCATTTTGGGTCCAATGGAGTAAAATGGATGGTTCACAACTTCATTACCCCGAAATAGTGCATTCAGGCGCGAACACAAGTTTTGCATCTTTTTACGTGCTGAAGGTTAGCGAAATGCTCTGAAACACTCCCAAACATCATTTTGGTTCCAATGGAGTAGAATGGATGCTTCGCAACTTTGGTACCCCGAAATAGTACATTCAGGCCCGAAACACAAGTTTTTCATTTTTTTACGTGCCGAAGGTTAGCAAAATGCATTGAAACACTTCCAAACGTCATTTTGGGTCCAATGGACCAGAATGGATGCTTCGCAACTTTGGTACCCCGAAATAGTGCATTCAGGCTTGAAACAGAAGTTTTGAATCTTTTTCGTGCCGAAGGTTAGCAAAATGCTCTGAAACACTCCAAAACATCATTTTGGGTCCAATGGAGTAGAATGGATGCTTCACAACTTCGGTACCCCGAAATAGTGCATTCATGCGCGAACACAACTTTTGCATCTTTTACGTGCCGAAGGTTAGCAAAATGCTCTGAAACACTCCCAAACATCATTTTGCGTCCAATGGAGTAGAATGGAGGCTTTACAACTTTGGTACCCCAAAATAGTGCATTCAGGCCCGAAACACAAATTTTGCATCTCTTACATGCCGAAGGTTAGCGAAATGCTCTGAAACACTCCTAAACATCATTTTGGGTCCAATGGAGTAGAATGGATGCTTCACAACTTCGATACCCCGAATAGTGCATTCAGGCCCGAAACACAACTTTTGCATCTTTTACGTGCCGAAGGTTAGCGAAATGCTCTGAAACACTCCCAAACATCATTTTGGTTCCAATGGACTAGAATGGATGCTTCACAACATTAGTACCCCGAAATAGTGCATTCAAGCCCGTAACACAAGTTTTGCATCTTTTACGTGCCGAAGGTTAGTGAAATGCTCTGAAACACTCCAAAACATCATTTTGGGTCCAATGGAGTAGAATGGATGCTTCACAACTTCGGTACCTCGAAATAGTGCATTCAGGCCCGAAACACAAGTTTTGCATCTGTTTACGTGCCGAAGGTTAGCGAAATGCTCTGAAACACTCCCAATCATCATTTTGGGTCCTACGGAGTAATATAAATGCTTCACAACTTTGGTACCTCGAAATAGTGCATTCAGGCGCGAACACAAGTTTTGCATCTTTTAAATGCCGAAGGTTAGCGAAATGCTCTGAAACACTCCCAAACATCATTTTGGGTCCAATGGAGTAGAATGGATGCTTCACAACTTCGGTACGCCGAAATAGTGCATTCAGGCCTGAAACACAAGTTTTGCATCTTTTTCGTGCCGAAGGTCAGCAAAATGCTCTGAAACACTCCAAAACATCATTTTGGGTCCAACGGAGTAGAATGGATGCTTCACAACTTCGGTACCCCAAAATAGTGCATTCAGGCCCGAATCACAACTTTTGAATCTTTTACGTGCCGAAGGTTAGCGAAATGCTCTGAAACACTCCCAAACATCATTTTGGGTCCAATGGAGTAGAATGGATGCTTACAACTTTGGTACCCCGAAATAGTGCATTCAGGCCCGAAACACAAGTTTTGCATCTCTTACGTGCCGAAGGTTAGCGAAATGTTCTGAAACACTCCTAAACATCATTTTGGGTCCAATGGAGTAAAATGGATGGTTCACAACTTCATTACCCCGAAATAGTGCATTCAGGCGCGAACACAAGTTTTGCATCTTTTTACGTGCCGAAGGTTAGCGAAATGCTCTGAAACACTCCCAAACATCATTTTGGTTCCAATGGAGTAGAATGGATGCTTCGCAACTTTGGTACACCGAAATAGTACATTCCGGCCCGAAACACAAGTTTTTCATCTTTTTACGTGCCGAAGGTTAGCAAAATGCATTAAAACACTTCCAAACGTCATTTTGAGTCCAATGGACCAGAATGGATGCTTTGCAACTTTGGTACCCCGAAATAGTGCATTCAGGCCTGAAACACAAGTTTTGCATCTTTTATGTGCCGAAGGTTAGCGAAATGCTTTGAAACACTCCCAAACATCATTTAGGGTCGAAAGGAGTAGAATGGATGCTTTACAACTTCGGTACCTCGAAATAGTGAATTTAGGCCCGAAACACAACTTTTGCATCTTTTACGTGCCGAAGGTTAGCGAAATGCTCTGAAACACTCCCAAACATCATTTTGGTTCCAATGGACTAGAATGGATGCTTCACAACATTAGTACCCCGAAATAGTGCATTCAAGCCCGTAACACAAGTTTTGCATCTTTTACGTGCCGAAGGTTAGCGAAATGCTCTGAAACACTCCTAAACATCATTTTGGGTCCAATGGAGTAGAATGGATGCTTCACAACTTCGATACCCCGAATAGTGCATTCAGGCCCGAAACACAACTTTTGCATGTTTTACGTGCCGAAGGTTAGCGAAATGCTCTGAAACACTCCCAAACATCATTTTGGTTCCAATGGACTAGAATGGATGCTTCACAACTTTAGTACCCCGAAATAGTGCATTCAAGCCCGTAACACAAGTTTTGCATCTTTTACGTGCCGAAGGTTAGCGAAATGCTTTGAAACACTCCTAAACATCATTTCGGGTCCAAAGGAGTAGAGTGGATGCTTTACAACTTCGGTACCCCAAAATAGTGCATTCAGGCCCGAAACACAAGTTTTGCATCTCTTACATGCCGAAGGTTAGCGAAATGCTCTGAAGCACTCCTAAACATCATTTTGGGTCCAATGGAGTAGAATGGATGCTTCACAACTTCGATACCCCGAATAGTGCATTCAGGCCCGAAACACAACTTTTGCATCTTTTACGAGCCGAAGGTTAGCGAAATGCTCTGAAACACTCCCAAACATCGTTTTGGTTCCAATGGACTAGAATGGATGCTTCACAACTTTAGTACCCCGAAATAGTGCATTCAAGCCCGTAACACAAGTTTTGCATCTTTTACGTGCCGAAGGTTAGCGAAATGCTCTGAAACACTCCAAAACATCATTTTGGGTCCAATGGAGTAGAATGGATGCTTCACAACTTCGGTACCCCGAAATAGTGCATTCAGGCCCGAAACACAAGTTTTGCATCTGTTTACGTGCCGAAGGTTAACGAAATGCTCTCAAACACTCCCAATCATCATTTTGGGTCCTACGGAGTAATATAAATGCTTCACAACTTTTGTACCCTGAAATAGTGCATTCAGGCACGAACACAAGTTTTGCATCCTTTAAATGCCGAAGGTTAGCGAAATGCTCTGAAACACTCCCAAACATCATTTTGGGTCCAATGGAGTAGAATGGATGCTGCACAACTTCGGTACGCCGAAATAGTGCATTCAGGCCTGAAACACAAGTTTTGCATCTTTTTCGTTCCGGAGGTCAGCAAAATGCTCTGAAACACTCCAAAACATCATTTTGGGTCCAACGGAGTAGAATGGATGCTTCACAACTTCGGTACCCCGAAATAGTGCATTCAGGCCCGAATCACAACTTTTGCATCTTTTACGTGCCGAAGGTTAGCGAAATCCTCTGAAACACTCCCAAACATCATTTTGGGTCCAATGGAGTGGAATGGATGCTTACAACTTTGGTACCCTGAAATAGTGCATTCAGGCCCGAAACACAAGTTTTGCATCTCTTACGTGCCGAAGGTTAGCGAAATGTTCTGAAACACTCCTAAACATCATTTTGGGTCCAATGGAGTAAAATGGATGGTTCACAACTTCATTACCCCGAAATAGTGCATTCAGGCGCGAACAAAAGTTTTGCATCTTTTTACGTGCTGAAGGTTAGCGAAATGCTCTGAAACACTCCCAAACATCATTTTGGTTCCAATGGAGTAGAATGGATGCTTCGCAACTTTGGTACCCCGAAATAGTACATTCAGGCCCGAAACACAAGTTTTTCATTTTTTTACGTGCCGAAGGTTAGCAAAATGCATTGAAACACTTCCAAACGTCATTTTGGGTCCAATGGACCAGAATGGATGCTTCGCAACTTTGGTACCCCGAAATAGTGCATTCAGGCTTGAAACAGAAGTTTTGAATCTTTTTCGTGCCGAAGGTTAGCAAAATGCTCTGAAACACTCCAAAACATCATTTTGGGTCCAATGGAGTAGAATGGATGCTTCACAACTTCGGTACCCCGAAATAGTGCATTCAGGCGCGAACACAACTTTTGCATCTTTTACGTGCCGAAGGTTAGCAAAATGCTCTGAAACACTCCCAAACATCATTTTGGGTCCAATGGAGTAGAATGGAGGCTTTACAACTTCGGTACCCCAAAATAGTGCATTCAGGCCCGAAACACAAATTTTGCATCTTTTACGTGCCGAAGGTTAGCGAAATGCTCTGAAACACTCCCAAACATCATTTTGGTTCCAATGGACTAGAATGGATGCTTCACAACATTAGTACCCCGAAATAGTGCATTCAAGCCCGTAACACAAGTTTTGCATCTTTTACGTGCCGAAGGTTAGTGAAATGCTCTGAAACACTCCAAAACATCATTTTGGGTCCAATGGAGTAGAATGGATGCTTCACAACTTCGGTACCTCGAAATAGTGCATTCAGGCCCGAAACACAAGTTTTGCATCTGTTTACGTGCCGAAGGTTAGCGAAATGCTCTGAAACACTCCCAATCATCATTTTGGGTCCTACGGAGTAATATAAATGCTTCACAACTTTGGTACCTCGAAATAGTGCATTCAGGCGCGAACACAAGTTTTGCATCTTTTAAATGCCGAAGGTTAGCGAAATGCTCTGAAACACTCCCAAACATCATTTTGGGTCCAATGGAGTAGAATGGATGCTTCACAACTTCGGTACGCCGAAATAGTGCATTCAGGCCTGAAACACAAGTTTTGCATCTTTTTCGTGCCGAAGGTCAGCAAAATGCTCTGAAACACTCCAAAACATCGTTTTGGGTCCAACGGAGT
The DNA here is from genome assembly GCA_036936925.1 of Cenchrus fungigraminus. NCBI lineage: Eukaryota > Viridiplantae > Streptophyta > Magnoliopsida > Poales > Poaceae > Cenchrus > Cenchrus fungigraminus. The sequence continues at coordinate 53,578 of JAQONI010000067.1, forward strand.
AGAATGGATGCTTCACAACTTCGGTACCCCAAAATAGTGCATTCAGGCCCGAATCACAACTTTTGCATCTTTTACGTGCCGAAGGTTAGCGAAATGCTCTGAAACACTCCCAAACATCATTTTGGGTCCAATGGAGTAGAATGGATGCTTACAACTTTGGTACCCCGAAATAGTGCATTCAGGCCCGAAACACAAGTTTTGCATCTCTTACGTGCCGAAGGTTAGCGAAATGTTCTGAAACACTCCTAAACATCATTGTGGGTCCAATGGAGTAAAATGGATGGTTCACAACTTCATTACCCCGAAATAGTGCATTCAGGCGCGAACACAAGTTTTGCATCTTTTTACGTGCCGAAGGTTAGCGAAATGCTCTGAAACACTCCCAAACATCATTTTGGTTCCAATGGAGTAGAAGGGATGCTTCGCAACTTTGGTACACCGAAATAGTACATTCCGGCCCGAAACACAAGTTTTTCATCTTTTTACATGCCGAAGGTTAGCAAAATGCATTAAAACACTTCCAAACGTCATTTTGAGTCCAATGGACCAGAATGGATGCTTTGCAACTTTGGTACCCCGAAATAGTGCATTCAGGCCTGAAACACAAGTTTTGCATCTTTTATGTGCCGAAGGTTAGCGAAATGCTTTGAAACACTCCCAAACATCATTTCGGGTCGAAAGGAGTAGAATGGATGCTTTACAACTTCGGTACACCGAAATAGTGAATTTAGGCCCGAAACACAACTTTTGCATCTTTTACGAGCCGAAGGTTAGCGAAATGCTCTGAAACACTCCCAAACATCATTTTGGTTCCAATGGACTAGAATGGATGCTTCACAACATTAGTACCCCGAAATAGTGCATTTAAGCCCGAAACACAAGTTTTGCATCTTTTACGTGCCGAAGGTTAGCGAAATGCTCTGAAACACTCCCAAACATCATTTTGGTTCCAATGGACTAGAATGGATGCTTCACAACTTTAGTACCCCGAAATAGTGCATTCAAGCCCGAAACTCAAGTTTTGCATCTTTTACGTGCCGAAGGTTAGCAAAATGTTCTGAAACACTCCAAAACATCATTTTGGGTCCAATGGAGTAGAATGGATGCTTCACAACTTCGGTACCCCGAAATAGTGCATTCAGGCTCGAAACACAAGTTTTGCAACTGTTTACGTGCCGAAGGTTAGCGAAATGCTCTGAAACACTCCCAATCATCATTTTGGGTCCTACGGAGTAATATAAATGCTTCACAACTTTGGTACCCCGAAATAGTGCATTCAGGCGCGAACACAAGTTTTGCATCTTTTAAATGCCGAAGGTTAGCGAAATGCTCTGAAACACTCCCAAACATCATTTTGGGTCCAATGGAGTAGAATGGATGCTTCACAACTTCGGTACGTCGAAATAGTGCATTCAGGCCTGAAACACAAGTTTTGCATCTTTTTCGTGCCGAAGGTCAGCAAAATGCTCTGAAACACTCCAAAACATCATTTTGGGTCCAACAGAGTAGAATGGATGCTTCACAACTTCGGTACCCCAAAATAGTGCATTCAGGCCCGAATCACAACTTTTGCATCTTTTACGTGCCGAAGGTTAGCGAAATCCTCTGAAACACTCTCCCAAACATCATTTTGGGTCCAATGGAGTGGAATGGATGCTTACAACTTTGGTTCCCCGAAATAGTGCATTCAGGCCCGAAACACAAGTTTTGCATCTCTTACGTGCCGAAGGTTAGCGAAATGTTCTGAAACACTCCTAAACATCATTTTGGGTCCAATGGAGTAAAATGGATGGTTCACAACTTCATTACCCCGAAATAGTGCATTTAGGCGCGAACACAAGTTTTGCATCTTTTTACGTGCCGAAGGTTAGCGAAATGCTCTGAAACACTCCCAAACATCATTTTGGTTCCAATGGAGTAGAATGGATGCTTCGCAACTTTGGTACACCGAAATAGTACATTCCGGCCCGAAACACAAGTTTTTCATCTTTTTACGTGCCGAAGGTTAGCAAAATGCATTAAAACACTTCCAAACGTCATTTTTAGTCCAATGGACCAGAATGGATGCTTCGCAACTTTGGTACCCCAAAATAGTGCATTCAGGCCTGAAACACAAGTTTTGCATCTTTTACGTGCCGAAGGTTAGCGAAATGCTTTGAAACACTCCCAAACATCATTTCGGGTCCAAAGGAGTAGAGTGGATGCTTTACAACTTCGGTACCCCGAAATAGTGCATTTAGGCCCGAAACACAAGTTTTGCATCTTTTACATGCCGAAGGTTAGCGAAATCCTTTGAAACACTCCCAAACATCATTTCGGGTCCAAAGGAGTAGAGTGGATGCTTTACAACTTCGTACCCCAAAATAGTGCATTCAGGCTCGAAACACAAGTTTTGCATCTCTTACATGCCGAAGGTTAGCGAAATGCTCTGAAACACCCCTAAACATCATTTTGGGTCCAATGGAGTAGAATGGATGCTTCACAACTTCGATACCGCGAATAGTGCATTCAGGCCCGAAACACAACTTTTGCATCTTTTACGAGCCGAAGGTTAGCGAAATGCTCTGAAACACTCAAAAACATCGTTTTGGTTCCAATGGACTAGAATGGATGCTTCACAAGTTTAGTACCCCGAAATAGTGCATTCAAGCCCGTAACACAAGTTTTGCATCTTTTACGTGCCGAAGGTTAGCGAAATGCTCTGAAACACTCCAAAACATCATTTTGGGTCCAATGGAGTAGAATGGATGCTTCACAACTTCGGTACCCCGAAATAGTGCATTCAGGCCCGAAACACAAGTTTTGCATCTGTTTACGTGCCGAAGGTTAACGAAATGCTCTGAAACACTCCCAATCATCATTTTGGGTCCTACGGAGTAATATAAATGCTTCACAACTTTTGTACCCTGAAATAGTGCATTCAGGCGCGAACACAAGTTTTGCATCCTTTAAATGCCGAAGGTTAGCGAAATGCTCTGAAACACTCCCAAACATCATTTTGGGTCCAATGGAGTAGAATGGATGCTTCACAACTTCGGTACGCCGAAATAGTGCATTAAGGCCTGAAACACAAGTTTTGCATCTTTTTCGTGCCGGAGGTCAGCAAAATGCTCTTAAACACTCCAAAACATCATTTTGGGTCCAACAGAGTAGAATGGATGCTTCACAACTTCGGTACCCCGAAATAGTGCATTCAGGCCCAAATCACAACTTTTGCATCTTTTACGTGCCGAAGGTTAGCGAAATCCTCTGAAACACTCCCAAACATCATTTTGGGTCCAATGGAGTGGAATGGATGCTTACAACTTTGGTACCCCGAAATAGTGCATTCAGGCCCGAAACACAAGTTTTGCATCTCTTACGTGCCGAAGTTTAGCGAAATGTTCTGAAACACTCCTAAACATCATTTTGGGTCCAATGGAGTAAAATGGATGGTTCACAACTTCATTACCCCGAAATAGTGCATTCAGGCGCGAACACAAGTTTTGCATCTTTTTACGTGCCGAAGGTTAGCGAAATGCTCTGAAACACTCCCAAATATCATTTTGGTTCCAATGGAGTAGAATGGTTGCTTCGCAACTTTGGTACCCCGAAATAGTACATTCAGGCCCGAAACACAAGTTTTTCATCTTTTTACGTGCCGAAGGTTAGCAAAATGCATTTAAACACTTCCAAACGTCATTTTGGGTCCAATGGACCAGAATGGATGCTTCGCAACTTTGGTACCCCGAAATAGTGCATTCAGGCTTGAAACAGAAGTTTTGCATCTTTTTCGTGCCGAAGGTTAGCAAAATGCTCTGAAACACTCCAAAACATCATTTTGGGTCCAATGGAGTAGAATGGATGCTTCACAACTTCGGTACCCCGAAATAGTGCATTCAGGCGCGAACACAACTTTTGCATCTTTTACGTGCCGAAGGTTAGCGAAATGCTCTGAAACACTCCCAAACATCATTTTGGGTCCAATGGAGTAGAATGGAGGCTTTACAACTTCGGTACCCCAAAATAGTGCATTCAGGCCCGAAACACAAATTTTGCATCTCTTACATGCCGAAGGTTAGCGAAATGCTCTGAAACACTCCTAAACATCATTTTGGGTCCAATGGAGTAGAATGGATGCTTCACAACTTCGATACCCCGAATAGTGCATTCAGGCCCGAAACACAACTTTTGCATCTTTTACGTGCCGAAGGTTAGCGAAATGCTCTGAAACACTCCCAAACATCATTTTGGTTCCAATGGACTAGAATGGATGCTTCACAACATTAGTACCCCGAAATAGTGCATTCAAGCCCGTAACACAAGTTTTGCATCTTTTACGTGCCGAAGGTTAGTGAAATGCTCTGAAACACTCCAAAACATCATTTTGGGTCCAATGGAGTAGAATGGATGCTTCACAACTTCGGTACCCCGAAATAGTGCATTCAGGCCCGAAACACAAGTTTTGCATCTGTTTACATGCCGAAGGTTAGCGAAATGCTCTGAAACACTCCCAATCATCATTTTGGGTCCTACGGAGTAATATAAATGCTTCACAACTTTGGTACCCCGAAATAGTGCATTCAGGCGCGAACACAAGTTTTGCATCTTTTAAATGCCGAAGGTTAGCGAAATGCTCTGAAACACTCCCAAACATCATTTTGGGTCCAATGGAGTAGAATGGATGCTTCACAACTTCGGTACGCCGAAATAGTGCATTCAGGCCCGAATCACAACTTTTGCATCTTTTACGTGCCGAAGGTTAGCGAAATCCTCTGAAACACTCCCAAACATCATTTTGGGTCCAATGGAGTGGAATGGATGCTTACAACTTTGGTACCCCGAAATAGTGCATTCAGGCCCGAAACACAAGTTTTGCATCTCTTACGTGCCGAAGTTTAGCGAAATGTTCTGAAACACTCCAAAACATCATTTTGGGTCCAATGGAGTAAAATGGATGGTTCACAACTTCATTACCCCGAAATAGTGCATTCAGGCGCGAACACAAGTTTTGCATCTTTTTACGTGCCGAAGGTTAGCGAAATGCTCTGAAACACTCCCAAACATCATTTTGGTTCCAATGGAGTAGAATGGTTGCTTCGCAACTTTGGTACCCCGAAATAGTACATTCAGGCCCGAAACACAAGTTTTTCATCTTTTTACGTGCCGAAGGTTAGCAAAATGCATTTAAACACTTCCAAACGTCATTTTGGGTCCAATGGACCAGAATGGATGCTTCGCAACTTTGGTACCCCGAAATAGTGCATTCAGGCCTGAAACAGAAGTTTTGCATCTTTTTCGTGCCGAAGGTTAGCAAAATGCTCTGAAACACTCCAAAACATCATTTTGGGTCCAATGGAGTAGAATGGATGCTTCACAACTTCGGTACCTCGAAATAGTGCATTCAGGCGCGAACACAACTTTTGCATCTTTTACGTGCCGAAGGTTAGCGAAATGCTCTGAAACACTCCCAAACATCATTTTGGGTCCAATGGAGTAGAATGGAGGCTTTACAACTTCGGTACCCCAAAATAGTGCATTCAGGCCCGAAACACAAATTTTGCATCTCTTACATGCCGAAGGTTAGCGAAATGCTCTGAAACACTCCTAAACATCATTTTGGGTCCAATGGAGTAGAATGGATGCTTCACAACTTCGATACCCCGAATAGTGCATTCAGGCCCGAAACACAACTTTTGCATCTTTTACGTGCCGAAGGTTAGCGAAATGCTCTGAAACACTCCCAAACATCATTTTGGTTCCAATGGACTAGAATGGATGCTTCACAACATTAGTACCCCGAAATAGTGCATTCAAGCCCGTAACACAAGTTTTGCATCTTTTACGTGCCGAAGGTTAGTGAAATGCTCTGAAACACTCCAAAACATCATTTTGGGTCCAATGGAGTAGAATGGATGCTTCACAACTTCGGTACCCCGAAATAGTGCATTCAGGCCCGAAACACAAGTTTTGCATCTGTTTACATGCCGAAGGTTAGCGAAATGCTCTGAAACACTCCCAATCATCATTTTGGGTCCTACGGAGTAATATAAATGCTTCACAACTTTGGTACCCCGAAATAGTGCATTCAGGCGCGAACACAAGTTTTGCATCTTTTAAATGCCGAAGGTTAGCGAAATGCTCTGAAACACTCCCAAACATCATTTTGGGTCCAATGGAGTAGAATGGATGCTTCACAACTTCGGTACGCCGAAATAGTGCATTCAGGCCCGAATCACAACTTTTGCATCTTTTACGTGCCGAAGGTTAGCGAAATCCTCTGAAACACTCCCAAACATCATTTTGGGTCCAATGGAGTGGAATGGATGCTTACAACTTTGGTACCCCGAAATAGTGCATTCAGGCCCGAAACACAAGTTTTGCATCTCTTACGTGCCGAAGTTTAGCGAAATGTTCTGAAACACTCCAAAACATCATTTTGGGTCCAATGGAGTAAAATGGATGGTTCACAACTTCATTACCCCGAAATAGTGCATTCAGGCGCGAACACAAGTTTTGCATCTTTTTACGTGCCGAAGGTTAGCGAAATGCTCTGAAACACTCCCAAACATCATTTTGGTTCCAATGGAGTAGAATGGTTGCTTCGCAACTTTGGTACCCCGAAATAGTACATTCAGGCCCGAAACACAAGTTTTTCATCTTTTTACGTGCCGAAGGTTAGCAAAATGCATTTAAACACTTCCAAACGTCATTTTGGGTCCAATGGACCAGAATGGATGCTTCGCAACTTTGGTACCCCGAAATAGTGCATTCAGGCCTGAAACAGAAGTTTTGCATCTTTTTCGTGCCGAAGGTTAGCAAAATGCTCTGAAACACTCCAAAACATCATTTTGGGTCCAATGGAGTAGAATGGATGCTTCACAACTTCGGTACCTCGAAATAGTGCATTCAGGCGCGAACACAACTTTTGCATCTTTTACGTGCCGAAGGTTAGCGAAATGCTCTGAAACACTCCCAAACATCATTTTGGGTCCAATGGAGTAGAATGGAGGCTTTACAACTTCGGTACCCCAAAATAGTGCATTCAGGCCCGAAACACAAATTTTGCATCTCTTACATGCCGAAGGTTAGCGAAATGCTCTGAAACACTCCTAAACATCATTTTGGGTCCAATGGAGTAGAATGGATGCTTCACAACTTCGATACCCCGAATAGTGCATTCAGGCCCGAAACACAACTTTTGCATCTTTTACGTGCCGAAGGTTAGCGAAATGCTCTGAAACACTCCCAAACATCATTTTGGTTCCAATGGACTAGAATGGATGCTTCACAACATTAGTACCCCGAAATAGTGCATTCAAGCCCGTAACACAAGTTTTGCATCTTTTACGTGCCGAAGGTTAGTGAAATGCTCTGAAACACTCCAAAACATCATTTTGGGTCCAATGGAGTAGAATGGATGCTTCACAACTTCGGTACCCCGAAATAGTGCATTCAGGCCCGAAACACAAGTTTTGCATCTGTTTACATGCCGAAGGTTAGCGAAATGCTCTGAAACACTCCCAATCATCATTTTGGGTCCTACGGAGTAATATAAATGCTTCACAACTTTGGTACCCCGAAATAGTGCATTCAGGCGCGAACACAAGTTTTGCATCTTTTAAATGCCGAAGGTTAGCGAAATGCTCTGAAACACTCCCAAACATCATTTTGGGTCCAATGGAGTAGAATGGATGCTTCACAACTTCGGTACGCCGAAATAGTGCATTCAGGCCCGAATCACAACTTTTGCATCTTTTACGTGCCGAAGGTTAGCGAAATCCTCTGAAACACTCCCAAACATCATTTTGGGTCCAATGGAGTGGAATGGATGCTTACAACTTTGGTACCCCGAAATAGTGCATTCAGGCCCGAAACACAAGTTTTGCATCTCTTACGTGCCGAAGTTTAGCGAAATGTTCTGAAACACTCCAAAACATCATTTTGGGTCCAATGGAGTAAAATGGATGGTTCACAACTTCATTACCCCGAAATAGTGCATTCAGGCGCGAACACAAGTTTTGCATCTTTTTACGTGCCGAAGGTTAGCGAAATGCTCTGAAACACTCCCAAACATCATTTTGGTTCCAATGGAGTAGAATGGTTGCTTCGCAACTTTGGTACCCCGAAATAGTACATTCAGGCCCGAAACACAAGTTTTTCATCTTTTTACGTGCCGAAGGTTAGCAAAATGCATTTAAACACTTCCAAACGTCATTTTGGGTCCAATGGACCAGAATGGATGCTTCGCAACTTTGGTACCCCGAAATAGTGCATTCAGGCCTGAAACAGAAGTTTTGCATCTTTTTCGTGCCGAAGGTTAGCAAAATGCTCTGAAACACTCCAAAACATCATTTTGGGTCCAATGGAGTAGAATGGATGCTTCACAACTTCGGTACCCCGAAATAGTGCATTCAGGCGCGAACACAACTTTTGCATCTTTTACGTGCCGAAGGTTAGCGAAATGCTCTGAAACACTCCCAAACATCATTTTGGGTCCAATGGAGTAGAATGGAGGCTTTACAACTTCGGTACCCCAAAATAGTGCATTCAGGCCCGAAACACAAATTTTGCATCTCTTACATGCCGAAGGTTAGCGAAATGCTCTGAAACACTCCTAAACATCATTTTGGGTCCAATGGAGTAGAATGGATGCTTCACAACTTCGATACCCCGAATAGTGCATTCAGGCCCGAAACACAACTTTTGCATCTTTTACGTGCCGAAGGTTAGCGAAATGCTCTGAAACACTCCCAAACATCATTTTGGTTCCAATGGACTAGAATGGATGCTTCACAACATTAGTACCCCGAAATAGTGCATTCAAGCCCGTAACACAAGTTTTGCATCTTTTACGTGCCGAAGGTTAGTGAAATGCTCTGAAACACTCCAAAACATCATTTTGGGTCCAATGGAGTAGAATGGATGCTTCACAACTTCGGTACCCCGAAATAGTGCATTCAGGCCCGAAACACAAGTTTTGCATCTGTTTACATGCCGAAGGTTAGCGAAATGCTCTGAAACACTCCCAATCATCATTTTGGGTCCTACGGAGTAATATAAATGCTTCACAACTTTGGTACCCCGAAATAGTGCATTCAGGCGCGAACACAAGTTTTGCATCTTTTAAATGCCGAAGGTTAGCGAAATGCTCTGAAACACTCCCAAACATCATTTTGGGTCCAATGGAGTAGAATGGATGCTTCACAACTTCGGTACGCCGAAATAGTGCATTCAGGCCTGAAACACAAGGTTTGCATCTTTTTCGTGCCGAAGGTCAGCAAGATGCTCTGAAACACTCCAAAACATCATTTTGGGTCCAACGGAGTAGAATGGATGCTTCACAACTTCGGTACCCCAAAATAGTGCATTCAGGCCCGAATCACAACTTTTGCATCTTTTACGTTCCGGAGGATAGCAAAATGCTCTGAAACACTCCCAAACATCATTTTGGGTCCAATGGAGTAGAATGGATGCTTACAACTTTGGTACCCGAAATAGTGCATTCAGGCCCGAAACACAAGTTTTGCATCTCTTACGTGCCGAAGGTTAGCGAAATGTTCTGAAACACTCCTAAACATCATTTTGGGTCCAATGGAGTAAAATGGATGGTTCACAACTTCATTACCCCGAAATAGTGCATTCAGGCGCGAACACAAGTTTTGCATCTTTTTACGTGCCGAAGGTTAGCGAAATGCTCTGAAACACTCCCAAACATCATTTTGGTTCCAATGGAGTAGAATGGATGCTTCGCAACTTTGGTACACCGAAATAGTACATTCCGGCCCGAAACACAAGTTTTTCATCTTTTTACGTGCCGAAGGTTAGCAAAATGCATTAAAACACTTCCAAACGTCATTTTGAGTCCAATGGACCAGAATGGATGCTTCGCAACTTTGGTACCCCGAAATAGTGCATTCAGGCCAGAAACACAAGTTTTGCATCTTTTACGTGCCGAAGGTTAGCGAAATGCTTTGAAACACTCCCAAACATCATTTCGGGTCCAAAGGAGTAGAGTGGATGCTTCACAACTTCGGTACCCCGAAATAGTGCATTCAGGCACGAAACACAAGTTTGGCAACTGTTTACGTGCCGAAGGTTAGCGAAATGCTCTGAAACACTACCAATCATCATTTTGGGTGAAGGTTAGCGAAATGCTCTAAACACTCCAAAACATCATTTTGGGTCCAACGGAGTAGAATGGATGCTTCACAACTTCGGTACCCCAAAATAGTGCATTCAGGCCCGAATCACAACTTTTGCATCTTTTACGTGCCGAAGGTTAGCAAAATGCTCTGAAACACTCCAAAACATCATTTTGGGTCCAATGGAGTAGAATGGATGCTTCACAACTTCGGTACCCCGAAATAGTGCATTCAGGCGCGAACACAACTTTTGCATCTTTTACGTGCCGAAGGTTAGCGAAATGCTCTGAAACACTCCCAAACATTATTTTGGGTCCAATGGAGTAGAATGGAGGCTTTACAACTTCGGTACCCCAAAATAGTGCATTCAGGGCCGAAACACAAATTTTGCATCTCTTACATGCCGAATGTTAGCGAAATGCTCTGAAACACTCCTAAACATCATTTTGGGTCCAATGGAGTAGAATGGATGCTTCACAACTTCGATACCCCGAATAGTGCATTCAGGCCCGAAACACAACTTTTGCATCTTTTACGTGCCGAAGGTTAGCGAAATGCTCTGAAACACTCCCAAACATCATTTTGGTTCCAATGGACTAGAATGGATGCTTCACAACATTAGTACCCCGAAATAGTGCATTCAAGCCCGTAACACAAGTTTTGCATCTTTTACGTGCCGAAGGTTAGCGAAATGCTCTGAAACACTCCAAAACATCATTTTGGGTCCAATGGAGTAGAATGGATGCTTCACAACTTCGGTACCCCGAAATAGTGCATTCAGGCCCGAAACACAAATTTTGCATCTGTTTACGTGCCGAAGGTTAGCGAAATGCTCTGAAACACTCCCAAACATCATTTTGGGTCCAATGGAGTAGAATGGATGCTTACAACTTTGGTACCCCGAAATAGTGCATTCAGGCCCGAAACACAAGTTTTGCATCTCTTACGTGCCGAAGGTTAGCGAAATGTTCTGAAACACTCCTAAACATCATTTTGGGTCCAATGGAGTAAAATGGATGGTTCACAACTTCATTACCCCGAAATAGTGCATTCAGGCGCGAACACAAGTTTTGCATCTTTTTACGTGCCGAAGGTTAGCGAAATGCTCTGAAACACTCCCAAACATCATTTTGGTTCCAATGGAGTAGAATGGATGCTTCGCAACTTTGGTACCCCGAAATAGTACATTCAGGCCCGAAACACAAGTTTTTCATCTTTTTACGTGCCGAAGGTTAGCAAAATGCATTGAAACACTTCCAAAAGTCATTTTGGGTCTAATGGACCAGAATGGATGCTTCGCAACTTTGGTACCCCGAAATAGTGCATTCAGGCCTGAAACAGAAGTTTTGCATCTTTTTCGTGCCGAAGGTTAGCAAAATGCTCTGAAACACTCCAAAACATCATTTTGGGTCCAATGGAGTAGAATGGATGCTTCACAACTTCGGTACCCCGAAATAGTGCATTCAGGCGCGAACACAACTTTTGCATCTTTTACGTGCCGAATGTTAGCGAAATGCTCTGAAACACTCCCAAACATCATTTTGGGTCCAATGGAGTAGAATGGAGGCTTTACAACTTCGGTACCCCAAAATAGTGCATTCAGGGCCGAAACACAAATTTTGCATCTCTTACATGCCGAATGTTAGCGAAATGCTCTGAAACACTCCAAAACATCATTTTGGGTCCAACGGAGTAGAATGGATGCTTCACAACTTCGGTACCCCAAAATAGTGCATTCAGGCCCGAATCACAACTTTTGCATCTTTTACGTGCCGAAGGTTAGCGAAATCCTCTGAAACACTCCCAAACATCATTTTGGGTCCAATGGAGTGGAATGGATGCTTACAACTTTGGTACCCCGAAATAGTGCATTCAGGCCCGAAACACAAGTTTTGCATCTCTTACGTGCCGAAGGTTAGCGAAATGTTCTGGAACACTCCTAAACATCATTTTGGGTCCAATGGAGTAAAATGGATGGTTCACAACTTCATTACCCTGAAATAGTGCATTCAGGCGCGAACACATGTTTTGCATCTTTTTACGTGCCGAAGGTTAGCGAATGCTCTGAAACACTCCCAAACATCATTTTGGTTCCAATGGAGTAGAATGGATGCTTCGCAACTTTGGTACCCCGAAATAGTACATTCAGGCCCGAAACACAAGTTTTTCATCTTTTTACGTGCCGAAGGTTAGCAAAATGCATTGAAACACTCCCAAACGTCATTTTGGGTCTAATGGACCAGAATGGATGCTTCGCAACTTTGGTACCCCGAAATAGTGCATTCAGGCCTGAAACAGAAGTTTTGCATCTTTTTCGTGCTGAAGGTTAGCGAAATGCTCTGAAACACTCCAAAACATCATTTTGGGTCCAATGGAGTAGAATGGATGCTTCACAACTTCGGTACCCCGAAATAGTGCATTCAGGCGCGAACACAACTTTTGCATCTTTTACGTGCCGAAGGTTAGCGAAATGCTCTGAAACACTCCCAAACATCATTTTGGGTCCAATGGAGTAGAATGGATGCTTCGCAACTTCGATACCCCGAATAGTGCATTCAGGCCCGAAACACAACTTTTGCATCTTTTACGTGCCGAAGGTTAGCGAAATGCTCTGAAACACTCCCAAACATCATTTCGGTTCCAATGGACTAGAATGGATGCTTCACAACATTAGTACCCCGAAATAGTGCATTCAAGACCGTAACACAAGTTTTGCATCTTTTACGTGCCGATGGTTAGCGAAATGCTCTGAAACACTCCAAAACATCATTTTGGGTCCAATGGAGTAGAATGGATGCTTTACAACTTTCGATACCCCGAAATAGTGCATTCAGGCCTGAAACACAAGTTTTGCATCTTTTACGTGCCGAAGGTTAGCGAAATGCTCTGAAACACTCCAAAACATCATTTTGGGTCCAATGGAGTAAAATGGATGCTTTAGTACTTCGGTACCCCGAAATAGTCCATTCAGGCCCGAAACACAAGTTTTGCATCTTTTAAATGCCGAAGGTTAGCGAAATGCTCTAAAACACTCCCAAACATCATTTTGGTTCCAATGGAGTGGAATGGATGCTTCGCAACTTTGGTACCCCGAAATAGTGCATTCAGGCCCGAAACACAAGTTTTTCGTCTTTTTACGTGCCGAAGGTTAGCAAAATGCTCTGAAATACTCCGATACATCATTTTGGGTCCAATGGAGTAAAATGGATGGTTCACAACTTCATTACCCCGAAATAGTGCATTCAGGCGCGAACACAAGTTTTGCATCTTTTTACGTGCCGAAGGTTAGCGAAATGCTCTGAAACACTCCCAAACATCATTTTGGTTCCAATGGAGTAGAATGGAGGCTTTACAACTTCGGTACCCCAAAATAGTGCATTCAGGGCCGAAACACAAATTTTGCATCTCTTACATGCCGAATGTTAGCGAAATGCTCTGAAACACTCCTAAATATCATTTTGGGTCCAATGGAGTAGAATGGATGCTTCACAACTTCGATACCCCGAATAGTGCATTCAGGCCCGAAACACAACTTTTGCATCTTTTACGTGCCGAAGGTTAGCGAAATGCTCTGAAACACTCCCAAACATCATTTTGGTTCCAATGGACTAGAATGGATGCTTCACAACATTAGTACCCCGAAATAGTGCATTCAAGCCCGTAACACAAGTTTTGCATCTTTTACGTGCCGAAGGTTAGCGAAATGCTCTGAAACACTCCAAAACATCATTTTGGGTCCAATGGAGTAGAATGGATGCTTCACAACTTCGGTACGCCGAAATAGTGCATTCAGGCCTGAAACACAAGTTTTGCATCTTTTTCGTGCCGAAGGTCAGCAAATATGCTCTGAAACACTCCAAAACATCATTTTGGGTCCAACGGAGTAGAATGGATGCTTCACAACTTCGGTACCCCAAAATAGTGCATTCAGGCCCGAATCACAACTTTTGCATCTTTTACGTGCTGAAGGTTAGCGAAATCCTCTGAAACACTCCCAAACATCATTTTGGGTCCAATGGAGTGGAATGGATGCTTACAACTTTGGTACCCCGAAATAGTGCATTCAGGCCCGAAACACAAATTTTGCATCTGTTTACGTGCCGAAGGTTAGCGAAATGCTCTGAAACACTCCCAAACATCATTTTGGGTCCAATGGAGTAGAATGGATGCTTCACAACTTCGGTACCCTGAAATAGTGCATTCAGGCCCGAAACACAAGTTTTGCATCTCTTACGTGCCGAAGGTTAGCGAAATGTTCTGAAACACTCCTAAACATCATTTTGGGTCCAATGGAGTAAAATGGATGGTTCACAACTTCATTACCCCGAAATAGTGCATTCAGGCGCGAACACAAGTTTTGCATCTTTTTACGTGCCGAAGGTTAGCGAAATGCTCTGAAACACTCCCAAACATCATTTTGGTTCCAATGGAGTAGAATGGATGCTTCACAACTTTGGTACCCCGAAATAGTACATTCAGGCCCGAAACACAAGTTTTTCATCTTTTTACGTGCCGAAGGTTAGCAAACATCATTTTGGTTCCAATGGAGTAGAATGGATGCTTCACAACATTAGTACCCCGAAATAGTGCATTCAAGCCCGTAACACAAGTTTTGCATCTTTTACGTGCCGAAGGTTAGCGAAATGCTCTGAAACACTCCAAAACATCATTTTGGGTCCAATGGAGTAGAATGGATGCTTCACAACTTCGGTACGCCGAAATAGTGCATTCAGGCCTGAAACACAAGTTTTGCATCTTTTTCGTGCCGAAGGTCAGCAAATATGCTCTGAAACACTCCAAAACATCATTTTGGGTCCAACGGAGTAGAATGGATGCTTCACAACTTCGGTACCCCAAAATAGTGCATTCAGGCCCGAATCACAACTTTTGCATCTTTTACGTGCTGAAGGTTAGCGAAATCCTCTGAAACACTCCCAAACATCATTTTGGGTCCAATGGAGTGGAATGGATGCTTACAACTTTGGTACCCCGAAATAGTGCATTCAGGCCCGAAACACAAATTTTGCATCTGTTTACGTGCCGAAGGTTAGCGAAATGCTCTGAAACACTCCCAAACATCATTTTGGGTCCAATGGAGTAGAATGGATGCTTCACAACTTCGGTACCCTGAAATAGTGCATTCAGGCCCGAAACACAAGTTTTGCATCTCTTACGTGCCGAAGGTTAGCGAAATGTTCTGAAACACTCCTAAACATCATTTTGGGTCCAATGGAGTAAAATGGACGGTTCACAACTTCATTACCCCGAAATAGTGCATTCAGGCGCGAACACAAGTTTTGCATCTTTTTACGTGCCGAAGGTTAGCGAAATGCTCTGAAACACTCCCAAACATCATTTTGGTTCCAATGGAGTAGAATGGATGCTTCACAACTTTGGTACCCCGAAATAGTACATTCAGGCCCGAAACACAAGTTTTTCATCTTTTTACGTGCCGAAGGTTAGCAAAATGCATTGAAACACTTCCAAACGTCATTTTGGGTCTAATGGACCAGAATGGATGCTTCGCAACTTTGGTACCCCGAAATAGTGCATTCAGGCCTGAAACAGAAGTTTTGCATCTTTTTCGTGCCGAAGGTTAGCAAAATGCTCTGAAACACTCCAAAACATCATTTTGGGTCCAATGGAGTAGAATGGATGCTTCACAACTTCGGTACCCCGAAATAGTGCATTCAGGCGCGAACACAACTTTTGCATCTTTTACGTGCCGAAGGTTAGCGAAATGCTCTGAAACACTCCCAAACATCATTTTGGGTCCAATGGAGTAGAATGGAGGCTTTACAACTTCGGTACCCCAAAATAGTGCATTCAGGGCCGAAACACAAATTTTGCATCTCTTACATGCCGAATGTTAGCGAAATGCTCTGAAACACTCCTAAACATCATTTTGGGTCCAATGGAGTAGAATGGATGCTTCACAACTTCGGTACGCCGAAATAGTGCATTCAGGCCTGAAACACAAGTTTTGCATCTTTTTCGTGCCGAAGGTCAGCAAATATGCTCTGAAACACTCCAAAACATCATTTTGGGTCCAACGGAGTAGAATGGATGCTTCACAACTTCGGTACCCCAAAATAGTGCATTCAGGCCCGAATCACAACTTTTGCATCTTTTACGTGCCGAAGGTTAGCGAAATCCTCTGAAACACTCCCAAACATCATTTTGGGTCCAATGGAGTGGAATGGATGCTTACAACTTTGGTACCCCGAAATAGTGCATTCAGGCCCGAAACACAAGTTTTGCATCTCTTACGTGCCGAAGGTTAGCGAAATGTTCTGGAACACTCCTAAACATCATTTTGGGTCCAATGGAGTAAAATGGATGGTTCACAACTTCATTACCCTGAAATAGTGCATTCAGGCGCGAACACAAGTTTTGCATCTTTTACGTGCCGAAGGTTAGCGAAATGCTCTGAAACACTCCCAAACATCATTTTGGGTCCAATGGAGTAGAATGGATGCTTCGCAACTTCGATACCCCGAATAGTGCATTCAGGCCCGAAACACAACTTTTGCATCTTTTACGTGCCGAAGGTTAGCGAAATGCTCTGAAACACTCCCAAACATCATTTCGGTTCCAATGGACTAGAATGGATGCTTCACAACATTAGTACCCCGAAATAGTGCATTCAAGACCGTAACACAAGTTTTGCATCTTTTACGTGCCGATGGTTAGCGAAATGCTCTGAAACACTCCAAAACATCATTTTGGGTCCAATGGAGTAGAATGGATGCTTTACAACTTTCGATACCCCGAAATAGTGCATTCAGGCCGGAAACACAAGTTTTGCATCTTTTACGTGCCGAAGGTTAGCGAAATGCTCTGAAACACTCCAAAACATCATTTTGGGTCCAATGGAGTAAAATGGATGCTTTAGTACTTCGGTACCCCGAAATAGTCCATTCAGGCCCGAAACACAAGTTTTGCATCTTTTAAATGCCGAAGGTTAGCGAAATGCTCTAAAACACTCCCAAACATCATTTTGGTTCCAATGGAGTGGAATGGATGCTTCGCAACTTTGGTACCCCGAAATAGTGCATTCAGGCCCGAAACACAAGTTTTTCATCTTTTTACGTGCCGAAGGTTAGCAAAATGCTCTGAAATACTCCGAAACATCATTTTGGGTCCAATGGAGTAAAATGGATGGTTCACAACTTCATTACCCCGAAATAGTGCATTCAGGCGCGAACACAAGTTTTGCATCTTTTTCCGTGCCGAAGGTTAGCGAAATGCTCTGAAACACTCCCAAACATCATTTTGGTTCCAATGGAGTAGAATGGATGCTTCGCAACTTTGGTACCCCGAAATAGTACATTCAGGCCCGAAACACAAGTTTTTCATCTTTTTACGTGCCGAAGGTTAGCAAAATGCATTGAAACACTTCCAAACGTCATTTTGGGTCTAATGTACCAGAATGGATGCTTCGCAACTTTGGTACCCCGAAATAGTGCATTCAGGCCTGAAACAGTAGTTTTGCATCTTTTTCGTGCCGAAGGTTAGCAAAATGCTCTGAAACACTCCAAAACATCATTTTGGGTCCAATGGAGTAGAATGGATGCTTCACAACTTCGGTACCCCGAAATAGTGCATTCAGGCGCGAACACAACTTTTGCATCTTTTACGTGCCGAAGGTTAGCGAAATGCTCTGAAACACTCCCAAACATTATTTTGGGTCCAATGGAGTAGAATGGAGGCTTTACAACTTCGGTACCCCAAAATAGTGCATTCAGGGCCGAAACACAAATTTTGCATCTCTTACATGCCGAATGTTAGCGAAATGCTCTGAAAAACTCCTAAACATCATTTTGGGTCCAATGGAGTAGAATGGATGCTTCACAACTTCGATACCCCGAATAGTGCATTCAGGCCCGAAACACAACTTTTGCATCTTTTACGTGCCGAAGGTTAGCGAAATGCTCTGAAACACTCCCAAACATCATTTTGGTTCCAATGGACTAGAATGGATGCTTCACAACATTAGTACCCCGAAATAGTGCATTCAAGCCCGTAACACAAGTTTTGCATCTTTTACGTGCCGAAGGTTAGCGAAATGCTCTGAAACACTCCAAAACATCATTTTGGGTCCAATGGAGTAGAATGGATGCTTCACAACTTCGGTACCCCGAAATAGTGCATTCAGGCCCGAAACACAAATTTTGCATCTGTTTACGTGCCGAAGGTTAGCGAAATGCTCTGAAACACTCCCAAACATCATTTTGGGTCCAATGGAGTAGAATGGATGCTTACAACTTTGGTACCCCGAAATAGTGCATTCAGGCCCGGAACACAAGTTTTGCATCTCTTACGTGCCGAAGGTTAGCGAAATGTTCTGAAACACTCCTAAACATCATTTTGGGTCCAATGGAGTAAAATGGATGGTTCACAACTTCATTACCCCGAAATAGTGCATTCAGGCGCGAACACAAGTTTTGCATCTTTTTACGTGCCGAAGGTTAGCGAAATGCTCTGAAACACTCCCAAACATCATTTTGGTTCCAATGGAGTAGAATGGATGCTTCGCAACTTTGGTACCCCGAAATAGTACATTCAGGCCCGAAACACAAGTTTTTCATCTTTTTACGTGCCGAAGGTTAGCAAAATGCATTGAAACACTTCCAAACGTCATTTTGGGTCTAATGGACCAGAATGGATGCTTCGCAACTTTGGTACCCCGAAATAGTGCATTCAGGCCTGAAACAGAAGTTTTGCATCTTTTTCGTGCCGAAGGTTAGCAAAATGCTCTGAAACACTCCAAAACATCATTTTGGGTCCAATGGAGTAGAATGGATGCTTCACAACTTCGGTACCCCGAAATAGTGCATTCAGGCGCGAACACAACTTTTGCATCTTTTACGTGCCGAAGGTTAGCGAAATGCTCTGAAACACTCCCAAACATCATTTTGGGTCCAATGGAGTAGAATGGAGGCTTTACAACTTCGGTACCCCAAAATAGTGCATTCAGGGCCGAAACACAAATTTTGCATCTCTTACATGCCGAATGTTAGCGAAATGCTCTGAAACACTCCTAAACATCATTTTGGGTCCAATGGAGTAGAATGGATGCTTCACAACTTCGGTACGCCGAAATAGTGCATTCAGGCCTGAAACACAAGTTTTGCATCTTTTTCGTGCCGAAGGTCATCAAATATGCTCTGAAACACTCCAAAACATCATTTTGGGTCCAACGGAGTAGAATGGATGCTTCACAACTTCGGTACCCCAAAATAGTGCATTCAGGCCCGAATCACAACTTTTGCATCTTTTACGTGCTGAAGGTTAGCGAAATCCTCTGAAACACTCCCAAACATCATTTTGGGTCCAATGGAGTGGAATGGATGCTTACAACTTTGGTACCCCGAAATAGTGCATTCAGGCCCGAAACACAAGTTTTGCATCTCTTACGTGCCGAAGGTTAGCGAAATGTTCTGGAACACTCCTAAACATCATTTTGGGTCCAATGGAGTAAAATGGATGGTTCACAACTTCATTACCCTGAAATAGTGCATTCAGGCGCGAACACAAGTTTTGCATCTTTTTACGTGCCGAAGGTTAGCGAATGCTCTGAAACACTCCCAAACATCATTTTGGTTCCAATGGAGTAGAATGGATGCTTCGCAACTTTGGTACCCCGAAATAGTACATTCAGGCCCGAAACACAAGTTTTTCATCTTTTTACGTGCCGAAGGTTAGCAAAATGCATTGAAACACTCCCAAACGTCATTTTGGGTCTAATGGACCAGAATGGATGCTTCGCAACTTTGGTACCCCGAAATAGTGCATTCAGGCCTGAAACAGAAGTTTTGCATCTTTTTCGTGCTGAAGGTTAGCGAAATGCTCTGAAACACTCCAAAACATCATTTTGGGTCCAATGGAGTAGAATGGATGCTTCACAACTTCGGTACCCCGAAATAGTGCATTCAGGCGCGAACACAACTTTTGCATCTTTTACGTGCCGAATGTTAGCGAAATGCTCTGAAACACTCCCAAACATCATTTTGGGTCCAATGGAGTAGAATGGATGCTTCGCAACTTCGATACCCCGAATAGTGCATTCAGGCCCGAAACACAACTTTTGCATCTTTTACGTGCCGAAGGTTAGCGAAATGCTCTGAAACACTCCCAAACATCATTTTGGTTCCAATGGACTAGAATGGATGCTTCACAACATTAGTACCCCGAAATAGTGCATTCAAGACCGTAACACAAGTTTTGCATCTTTTACGTGCCGAATGTTAGCAAAATGCTCTGAAACACTCCCAAACATCATTTTGGGTCCAATGGAGTAGAATGGATGCTTCACAACTTCGGTACCCCGAAATAGTGCATTCAGGCCCGAAACACAAATTTTGCATCTGTTTACGTGCCGAAGGTTAGCGAAATGCTCTGAAACACTCCCAAACATCATTTTGGGTCCAATGGAGTAGAATGGATGCTTACAACTTTGGTACCCCGAAATAGTGCATTCAGGCCCGGAACACAAGTTTTGCATCTCTTACGTGCCGAAGGTTAGCGAAATGTTCTGAAACACTCCTAAACATCATTTTGGGTCCAATGGAGTAAAATGGATGGTTCACAACTTCATTACCCCGAAATAGTGCATTCAGGCGCGAACACAAGTTTTGCATCTTTTTACGTGCCGAAGGTTAGCGAAATGCTCTGAAACACTCCCAAACATCATTTTGGTTCCAATGGAGTAGAATGGATGCTTCGCAACTTTGGTACCCCGAAATAGTACATTCAGGCCCGAAACACAAGTTTTTCATCTTTTTACGTGCCGAAGGTTAGCAAAATGCATTGAAACACTTCCAAACGTCATTTTGGGTCTAATGGACCAGAATGGATGCTTCGCAACTTTGGTACCCCGAAATAGTGCATTCAGGCCTGAAACAGAAGTTTTGCATCTTTTTCGTGCCGAAGGTTAGCAAAATGCTCTGAAACACTCCAAAACATCATTTTGGGTCCAATGGAGTAGAATGGATGCTTCACAACTTCGGTACCCCAAAATAGTGCATTCAGGCGCGAACACAACTTTTGCATCTTTTACGTGCCGAAGGTTAGCGAAATGCTCTGAAACACTCCCAAACATCATTTTGGGTCCAATGGAGTAGAATGGAGGCTTTACAACTTCGGTACCCCAAAATAGTGCATTCAGGGCCGAAACACAAATTTTGCATCTCTTACATGCCGAATGTTAGCGAAATGCTCTGAAACACTCCTAAACATCATTTTGGGTCCAATGGAGTAGAATGGATGCTTCACAACTTCGGTACGCCGAAATAGTGCATTCAGGCCTGAAACACAAGTTTTGCATCTTTTTCGTGCCGAAGGTCAGCAAATATGCTCTGAAACACTCCAAAACATCATTTTGGGTCCAACGGAGTAGAATGGATGCTTCACAACTTCGGTACCCCAAAATAGTGCATTCAGGCCCGAATCACAACTTTTGCATCTTTTACGTGCTGAAGGTTAGCGAAATCCTCTGAAACACTCCCAAACATCATTTTGGGTCCAATGGAGTGGAATGGATGCTTACAACTTTGGTACCCCGAAATAGTGCATTCAGGCCCGAAACACAAGTTTTGCATCTCTTACGTGCCGAAGGTTAGCGAAATGTTCTGGAACACTCCTAAACATCATTTTGGGTCCAATGGAGTAAAATGGATGGTTCACAACTTCATTACCCTGAAATAGTGCATTCAGGCGCGAACACAAGTTTTGCATCTTTTTACGTGCCGAAGGTTAGCGAATGCTCTGAAACACTCCCAAACATCATTTTGGTTCCAATGGAGTAGAATGGATGCTTCGCAACTTTGGTACCCCGAAATAGTACATTCAGGCCCGAAACACAAGTTTTTCATCTTTTTACGTGCCGAAGGTTAGCAAAATGCATTGAAACACTCCCAAACGTCATTTTGGGTCTAATGGACCAGAATGGATGCTTCGCAACTTTGGTACCCCGAAATAGTGCATTCAGGCCTGAAACAGAAGTTTTGCATCTTTTTCGTGCTGAAGGTTAGCGAAATGCTCTGAAACACTCCAAAACATCATTTTGGGTCCAATGGAGTAGAATGGATGCTTCACAACTTCGGTACCCCGAAATAGTGCATTCAGGCGCGAACACAACTTTTGCATCTTTTACGTGCCGAAGGTTCGCGAAATGCTCTGAAACACTCCCAAACATCATTTTGGGTCCAATGGAGTAGAATGGATGCTTCGCAACTTCGATACCCCGAATAGTGCATTCAGGCCCGAAACACAACTTTTGCATCTTTTACGTGCCGAAGGTTAGCGAAATGCTCTGAAACACTCCCAAACATCATTTCGGTTCCAATGGACTAGAATGGATGCTTCACAACATTAGTACCCCGAAATAGTGCATTCAAGACCGTAACACAAGTTTTGCATCTTTTACGTGCCGATGGTTAGCGAAATGCTCTGAAACACTCCAAAACATCATTTTGGGTCCAATGGAGTAGAATGGATGCTTCACAACTTCGGTACCCCGAAATAGTGCATTCAGGCCCGAAACACAAGTTTTGCATCTGTTTACGTGCCGAAGGTTAGCGAAATGCTCTGAAACACTCCCAAACATCATTTTGGGTCCAATGGAGTAGAATGGATGCTTACAACTTTGGTACCCCGAAATAGTGCATTCAGGCCCGAAACACAAGTTTTGCATCTCTTACGTGCCGAAGGTTAGCGAAATGTTCTGGAACACTCCTAAACATCATTTTGGGTCCAATGGAGTAAAATGGATGGTTCACAACTTCATTACCCTGAAATAGTGCATTCAGGCGCGAACACAAGTTTTGCATCTTTTTACGTGCCGAAGGTTAGCGAATGCTCTGAAACACTCCCAAACATCATTTTGGTTCCAATGGAGTAGAATGGATGCTTCGCAACTTTGGTACCCCGAAATAGTACATTCAGGCCCGAAACACAAGTTTTTCATCTTTTTACGTGCCGAAGGTTAGCAAAATGCATTGAAACACTCCCAAACGTCATTTTGGGTCTAATGGACCAGAATGGATGCTTCGCAACTTTGGTACCCCGAAATAGTGCATTCAGGCCTGAAACAGAAGTTTTGCATCTTTTTCGTGCTGAAGGTTAGCGAAATGCTCTGAAACACTCCAAAACATCATTTTGGGTCCAATGGAGTAGAATGGATGCTTCACAACTTCGGTACCCCGAAATAGTGCATTCAGGCGCGAACACAACTTTTGCATCTTTTACGTGCCGAAGGTTCGCGAAATGCTCTGAAACACTCCCAAACATCATTTTGGGTCCAATGGAGTAGAATGGATGCTTCGCAACTTCGATACCCCGAATAGTGCATTCAGGCCCGAAACACAACTTTTGCATCTTTTACGTGCCGAAGGTTAGCGAAATGCTCTGAAACACTCCCAAACATCATTTCGGTTCCAATGGACTAGAATGGATGCTTCACAACATTAGTACCCCGAAATAGTGCATTCAAGACCGTAACACAAGTTTTGCATCTTTTACGTGCCGATGGTTAGCGAAATGCTCTGAAACACTCCAAAACATCATTTTGGGTCCAATGGAGTAGAATGGATGCTTCACAACTTCGGTACCCCGAAATAGTGCATTCAGGCCCGAAACACAAGTTTTGCATCTGTTTACGTGCCGAAGGTTAGCGAAATGCTCTGAAACACTCCCAAACATCATTTTGGGTCCAATGGAGTAGAATGGATGCTTACAACTTTGGTACCCCGAAATAGTGCATTCAGGCCCGAAACACAAGTTTTGCATCTCTTACGTGCCGAAGGTTAGCGAAATGTTCTGAAACACTCCTAAACATCATTTTGGGTCCAATGGAGTAAAATGGATGGTTCACAACTTCATTACCCCGAAATAGTGCATTCAGGCGCGAACACAAGTTTTGCATCTTTTTACGTGCCGAAGGTTAGCGAAATGCTCTGAAACACTCCCAAACATCATTTTGGTTCCAATGGAGTAGAATGGATGCTTCGCAACTTTGGTACCCCGAAATAGTAAATTCAGGCCCGAAACACAAGTTTTTCATCTTTTTACGTGCCGAAGGTTAGCAAAATGCATTGAAACACTTCCAAACGTCATTTTGGGTCTAATGGACCAGAATGGATGCTTCGCAACTTTGGTACCCCGAAATAGTGCATTCAGGCCTGAAACAGAAGTTTTGCATCTTTTTCTTGCCGAAGGTTAGCAAAATGCTCTGAAACACTCCAAAACATCATTTTGGGTCCAATGGAGTAGAATGGATGCTTACAACTTTGGTACCCCGAAATAGTGCATTCAGGCCTGAAACAGAAGTTTTGCATCTTTTTCGTGCCGAAGGTTAGCAAAATGCTCTGAAACACTCCAAAACATCATTTTGGGTCCAATGGAGTAGAATGGATGCTTCACAACTTCGGTACCCCGAAATAGTGCATTCAGGCGCGAACACAACTTTTGCATCTTTTACGTGCCGAAGGTTAGCGAAATGCTCTGAAACACTCCCAAACATCATTTTGGGTCCAATGGAGTAGAATGGAGGCTTTACAACTTCGGTACCCCAAAATAGTGCATTCAGGGCCGAAACACAAATTTTGCATCTCTTACATGCCGAATGTTAGCGAAATGCTCTGAAACACTCCTAAACATCATTTTGGGTCCAATGGAGTAGAATGGATGCTTCACAACTTCGGTACCCCGAAATAGTGCATTCAGGCCCGAAACACAAGTTTTGCATCTGTTTACGTGCCGAAGGTTAGCGAAATGCTCTGAAACACTACCAAACATCATTTTGGGTGCAATGGAGTAGAATGGATGCTTACAACTTTGGTACCCCGAAATAGTGCATTCAGGCCCGAAACACAAGTTTTGCATCTCTTACGTGCCGAAGGTTAGCGAAATGTTCTGAAACACTCCTAAACATCATTTTGGGTCCAATGGAGTAAAATGGATGGTTCACAACTTCATTACCCCGAAATAGTGCATTCAGGCGCGAACACAAGTTTTGCATCTTTTTACGTGCCGAAGGTTAGCGAAATGCTCTGAAACACTCCCAAACATCATTTTGGTTCCAATGGAGTAGAATGGATGCTTCGCAACTTTGGTACCCCGAAATAGTACATTCAGGCCCGAAACACAAGTTTTTCATCTTTTTACGTGCCGAAGGTTAGCAAAATGCATTGAAACACTTCCAAACGTCATTTTGGGTCTAATGGACCAGAATGGATGCTTCGCAACTTTGGTACCCCGAAATAGTGCATTCAGGCCTGAAACAGAAGTTTTGCATCTTTTTCGTGCCGAAGGTTAGCAAAATGCTCTGAAACACTCCAAAACATCATTTTGGGTCCAATGGAGTAGAATGGATGCTTCACAACTTCGGTACCCCGAAATAGTGCATTCAGGCGCGAACACAACTTTTGCATCTTTTACGTGCCGAAGGTTAGCGAAATGCTCTGAAACACTCCCAAACATCATTTTGGGTCCAATGGAGTAGAATGGATGGTTCGCAACTTCGATACCCCGAATAGTGCATTCAGGCCCGAAACACAACTTTTGTATCTTTTACGTGCCGAAGGTTAGCGAAATGCTCTGAAACACTCCCAAACATCATTTTGGTTCCAATGGACTAGAATGGATGCTTCACAACATTAGTACCCCGAAATAGTGCATTCAAGACCGTAACACAAGTTTTGCATCTTTTACGTGCCGATGGTTAGCGAAATGCTCTGAAACACTCCAAAACATCATTTTGGGTCCAATGGAGTAGAATGGATGCTTCACAACTTCGGTACCCCGAAATAGTGCATTCAGGCCCAAAACACAAGTTTTGCATCTGTTTACGTGCCGAAGGTTAGCGAAATGCTCTGAAACACTCCCAAACATCATTTTGGGTCCAATGGAGTAGAATGGATGCTTACAACTTTGGTACCCCGAAATAGTGCATTCAGGCCCGAAACACAAGTTTTGCATCTCTTACGTGCCGAAGGTTAGCGAAGTGTTCTGAAACACTCCTAAACATCATTTTGGGTCCAATGGAGTAAAATGGATGGTTCACAACTTCATTACCCCGAAATAGTGCATTCAGGCGCGAACACAAGTTTTGCATCTTTTTACGTGCCGAAGGTTAGCGAAATGCTCTGAAACACTCGCAAACATCATTTTGGTTCCAATGGAGTAGAATGGATGCTTCGCAACTTTGGTACCCCGAAATAGTACATTCAGGCCCGAAACACAAGTTTTTCATCTTTTTACGTGCCGAAGGTTAGCAAAATGCATTGAAACACTTCCAAACGTCATTTTGGGTCTAATGGACCAGAATGGATGCTTCGCAACTTTGGTACCCCGAAATAGTGCATTCAGGCCTGAAACAGAAGTTTTGCATCTTTTTCGTGCCGAAGGTTAGCAAAATGCTCTGAAACACTCCAAAACATCATTTTGGGTCCAATGGAGTAGAATGGATGCTTCACAACTTCGGTACCCCGAAATAGTGCATTCAGGCGCGAACACAACTTTTGCATCTTTTACGTGCCGAAGGTTAGCGAAATGCTCTGAAACACTCCCAAACATCATTTTGGGTCCAATGGAGTAGAATGGATGCTTCGCAACTTCGATACCCCGAATAGTGCATTCAGGCCCGAAACACAACTTTTGCATCTTTTACGTGCCGAAGGTTAGCGAAATGCTCTGAAACACTCCCAAACATCATTTTGGTTCCAATGGACTAGAATGGACGCTTCACAACATTAGTACCCCGAAATAGTGCATTCAAGACCGTAACACAAGTTTTGCATCTTTTACGTGCCGATGGTTAGCGAAATGCTCTGAAACACTCCAAAACATCATTTTGGGTCCAATGGAGTAGAATGGATGCTTCACAACTTCGGTACCCCGAAATAGTGCATTCAGGCCCGAAACACAAGTTTTGCATCTGTTTACGTGCCGAAGGTTAGCGAAATGCTCTGAAACACTCCCAAACATCATTTTGGGTCCAATGGAGTAGAATGGATGCTTACAACTTTGGTACCCCGAAATAGTGCATTCAGGCCCGAAACACAAGTTTTGCATCTCTTACGTGCCGAAGGTTAGCGAAATGTTCTGAAACACTCCTAAACATCATTTTGGGTCCAATGGAGTAAAATGGATGGTTCACAACTTCATTACCCCGAAATAGTGCATTCAGGCGCGAACACAAGTTTTGCATCTTTTTACGTGCCGAAGGTTAGCGAAATGCTCTGAAACACTCCCAAACATCATTTTGGTTCCAATGGAGTAGAATGGATGCTTCGCAACTTTGGTACCCCGAAATAGTACATTCAGGCCCGAAACACAAGTTTTTCATCTTTTTACGTGCCGAAGGTTAGCAAAATGCATTGAAACACTTCCAAACGTCATTTTGGGTCTAATGGACCAGAATGGATGCTTCGCAACTTTGGTACCCCGAAATAGTGCATTTAGGCCTGAAACAGAAGTTTTGCATCTTTTTCGTGCCGAAGGTTAGCAAAATGCTCTGAAACACTCCAAAACATCATTTTGGGTCCAATGGAGTAGAATGGATGCTTCACAACTTCGGTACCCCGAAATAGTGCATTCAGGCGCGAACACAACTTTTGCATCTTTTACGTGCCGAAGGTTAGCGAAATGCTCTGAAACACTCCCAAACATCATTTTGGGTCCAATGGAGTAGAATGGAGGCTTTACAACTTCGGTACCCCAAAATAGTGCATTCAGGGCCGAAACACAAATTTTGCATCTCTTACATGCCGAATGTTAGCGAAATGCTCTGAAACACTCCTAAACATCATTTTGGGTCCAATGGAGTAGAATGGATGCTTCACAACTTCGGTACCCCGAAATAGTGCATTCAGGCCCGAAACACAAGTTTTGCATCTGTTTACGTGCCGAAGGTTAGCGAAATGCTCTGAAACACTACCAAACATCATTTTGGGTCCAATGGAGTAGAATGGATGCTTACAACTTTGGTACCCCGAAATAGTGCATTCAGGCCCGAAACACAAGTTTTGCATCTCTTACGTGCCGAAGGTTAGCGAAATGTTCTGAAACACTCCTAAACATCATTTTGGGTCCAATTGAGTAAAATGGATGGTTCACAACTTCATTACCCCGAAATAGTGCATTCAGGCACGAACACAAGTTTTGCATCTTTTTACGTGCCGAAGGTTAGCGAAATGCTCTGAAACACTCCCAAACATCATTTTGGTTCCAATGGAGTAGAATGGATGCTTCGCAACTTTGGTACCCCGAAATAGTACATTCAGGCCCGAAACACAAGTTTTTCATCTTTTTACGTGCCGAAGGTTAGCAAAATGCATTGAAACACTTCCAAACGTCATTTTGGGTCTAATGGACCAGAATGGATGCTTCGCAACTTTGGTACCCCGAAATAGTGCATTCAGGCCTGAAACAGAAGTTTTGCATCTTTTTCGTGCCGAAGGTTAGCAAAATGCTCTGAAACACTCCAAAACATCATTTTGGGTCCAATGGAGTAGAATGGATGCTTCACAACTTCGGTACCCCGAAATAGTGCATTCAGGCCCGAAACACAACTTTTGTATCTTTTACGTGCCGAAGGTTAGCGAAATGCTCTGAAACACTCCCAAACATCATTTTGGTTCCAATGGACTAGAATGGATGCTTCACAACATTAGTACCCCGAAATAGTGCATTCAAGACCGTAACACAAGTTTTGCATCTTTTACGTGCCGATGGTTAGCGAAATGCTCTGAAACACTCCAAAACATCATTTTGGGTCCAATGGAGTAGAATGGATGCTTCACAACTTCGGTACCCCGAAATAGTGCATTCAGGCCCGAAACACAAGTTTTGCATCTGTTTACGTGCCGAAGGTTAGCGAAATGCTCTGAAACACTCCGAAACATCATTTTGGGTCCAATGGAGTAGAATGGATGCTTTACAACTTTGGTACCCCAAAATAGAACATTTAGGCCCGAAACATAAGTTCTGCATCTCTTACGTGCCGAAGGTTAGCGAAGTGTTCTGAAACACTCCTAAACATCATTTTGGGTCCAATGGAGTAAAATGGATGGTTCACAACTTCATTACCCCGAAATAGTGCATTCAGGCGCGAACACAAGTTTTGCATCTTTTTACGTGCCGAAGGTTAGCGAAATGCTCTGAAACACTCGCAAACATCATTTTGGTTCCAATGGAGTAGAATGGATGCTTCGCAACTTTGGTACCCCGAAATAGTACATTCAGGCCCGAAACACAAGTTTTTCATCTTTTTACGTGCCGAAGGTTAGCAAAATGCATTGAAACACTTCCAAACGTCATTTTGGGTCTAATGGACCAGAATGGATGCTTCGCAACTTTGGTACCCCGAAATAGTGCATTCAGGCCTGAAACAGAAGTTTTGCATCTTTTTCGTGCCGAAGCTTAGCAAAATGCTCTGAAACACTCCAAAACATCATTTTGGGTCCAATGGAGTAGAATGGATGCTTCACAACTTCGGTACCCCGAAATAGTGCATTCAGGCGCGAACACAACTTTTGCATCTTTTACGTGCCGAAGGTTAGCGAAATGCTCTGAAACACTCCCAAACATCATTTTGGGTCCAATGGAGTAGAATGGATGCTTCGCAACTTCGATACCCCGAATAGTGCATTCAGGCCCGAAACACAACTTTTGCATCTTTTACGTGCCGAAGGTTAGCGAAATGCTCTGAAACACTCCCAAACATCATTTTGGTTCCAATGGACTAGAATGGATACTTCACAACATTAGTACCCCGAAATAGTGCATTCAAGACCGTAACACAAGTTTTGCATCTTTTACGTGCCGATGGTTAGCGAAATGCTCTGAAACACTCCAAAACATCATTTTGGGTCCAATGGAGTAGAATGGATGCTTCACAACTTCGGTACCCCGAAATAGTGCATTCAGGCCCGAAACACAAGTTTTGCATCTGTTTACGTGCCGAAGGTTAGCGAAATGCTCTGAAACACTCCCAAACATCATTTTGGGTCCAATGGAGTAGAATGGATGCTTACAACTTTGGTACCCCGAAATAGTGCATTCAGGCCCGAAACACAACTTTTGCATCTCTTACGTGCCGAAGGTTAGCGAAATGTTCTGAAACACTCCTAAACATCATTTTGGGTCCAATGGAGTAAAATGGATGGTTCACAACTTCATTACCCCGAAATAGTGCATTCAGGCGCGAACACAAGTTTTGCATCTTTTTACGTGCCGAAGGTTAGCGAAATGCTCTGAAACACTCCCAAACATCATTTTGGTTCCAATGGAGTAGAATGGATGCTTCGCAACTTTGGTACCCCGAAATAGTACATTCAGGCCCGAAACACAAGTTTTTCATCTTTTTACGTGCCGAAGGTTAGCAAAATGCATTGAAACACTTCCAAACGTCATTTTGGGTCTAATGGACCAGAATGGATGCTTCGCAACTTTGGTACCCCGAAATAGTGCATTTAGGCCTAAAACAGAAGTTTTGCATCTTTTTCGTGCCGAAGGTTAGCAAAATGCTCTGAAACACTCCAAAACATCATTTTGGGTCCAATGGAGTAGAATGGATGCTTCACAACTTCGGTACCCCGAAATAGTGCATTCAGGCGCGAACACAACTTTTGCATCTTTTACGTGCCGAAGGTTAGCGAAATGCTCTGAAACACTCCCAAACATCATTTTGGGTCCAATGGAGTAGAATGGAGGCTTTACAACTTCGGTACCCCAAAATAGTGCATTCAGGGCCGAAACACAAATTTTGCATCTCTTACATGTCGAATGTTAGCGAAATGCTCTGAAACACTCCTAAACATCATTTTGGGTCCAATGGAGTAGAATGGATGCTTCACAACTTCGGTACCCCGAAATAGTGCATTCAGGCCCGAAACACAAGTTTTGCATCTGTTTACGTGCCGAAGGTTAGCGAAATGCTCTGAAACACTACCAAACATCATTTTGGGTCCAATGGAGTAGAATGGATGCTTACAACTTTGGTACCCCGAAATAGTGCATTCAGGCCCGAAACACAAGTTTTGCATCTCTTACGTGCCGAAGGTTAGCGAAATGTTCTGAAACACTCCTAAAAATCATTTTGGGTCCAATGGAGTAAAATGGATGGTTCACAACTTCATTACCCCGAAATAGTGCATTCAGGCGCGAACACAAGTTTTGCATCTTTTTACGTGCCGAAGGTTAGCGAAATGCTCTGAAACACTCCCAAACATCATTTTGGTTCCAATGGAGTAGAATGGATGCTTCGCAACTTTGGTACCCCAAAATAGTACATTCAGGCCCGAAACACAAGTTTTTCATCTTTTTACGTGCCGAAGGTTAGCAAAATGCATTGAAACACTTCCAAACGTCATTTTGGGTCTAATGGACCAGAATGGATGCTTCGCAACTTTGGTACCCCGAAATAGTGCATTCAGGCCTGAAACAGAAGTTTTGCATCTTTTTCGTGCCGAAGGTTAGCAAAATGCTCTGAAACACTCCAAAACATCATTTTGGGTCCAATGGAGTAGAATGGATGCTTCACAACTTCGGTACCCCGAAATAGTGCATTCAGGCGCGAACACAACTTTTGCATCTTTTACGTGCCGAAGGTTAGCGAAATGCTCTGAAACACTCCCAAACATCATTTTGGGTCCAATGGAGTAGAATGGATGCTTCGCAACTTCGATACCCCGAATAGTGCATTCAGGCCCGAAACACAACTTTTGCATCTTTTACGTGCCGAAGGTTAGCGAAATGCTCTGAAACACTCCCAAACATCATTTTGGTTCCAATGGACTAGAATGGATGCTTCACAACATTAGTACCCCGAAATATTGCATTCAAGACCGTAACACAAGTTTTGCATCTTTTACGTGCCGATGGTTAGCGAAATGCTCTGAAACACTCCAAAACATCATTTTGGGTCCAATGGAGTAGAATGGATGCTTCACAACTTCGGTACCCCGAAATAGTGCATTCAGGCCCGAAACACAAGTTTTGCATCTGTTTACGTGCCGAAGGTTAGCGAAATGCTCTGAAACACTCCCAAACATCATTTTGGGTCCAATGGAGTAGAATGGATGCTTACAACTTTGGTACCCCGAAATAGTGCATTCAAGCCCGAAACACAAGTTTTGCATCTCTTACGTGCCGAAGGTTAGCGAAGTGTTCTGAAACACTCCTAAACATCATTTTGGGTCCAATGGAGTAAAATGGATGGTTCACAACTTCATTACCCCGAAATAGTGCATTCAGGCGCGAACACAAGTTTTGCATCTTTTTACGTGCCGAAGGTTAGCGAAATGCTCTGAAACACTCGCAAACATCATTTTGGTTCCAATGGAGTAGAATGGATGCTTCGCAACTTTGGTACCCCGAAATAGTACATTCAGGCCCGAAACACAAGTTTTTCATCTTTTTACGTGCCGAAGGTTAGCAAAATGCATTGAAACACTTCCAAACGTCATTTTGTGTCTAATGGACCAGAATGGATGCTTCGCAACTTTGGTACCCCGAAATAGTGCATTCAGGCCTGAAACAGAAGTTTTGCATCTTTTTCGTGCTGAAGGTTAGCAAAATGCTCTGAAACACTCCAAAACATCATTTTGGGTCCAATGGAGTAGAATGGATGCTTCACAACTTCGGTACCCCGAAATAGTGCATTCAGGCGTGAACACAACTTTTGCATCTTTTATGTGCCGAAGGTTAGCGAAATGCTCTGAAACACTCCCAAACATCATTTTGGGTCCAATGGAGTAGAATGGATGCTTACAACTTTGGTACCCCGAAATAGTGCATTCAGGCCCGAAACACAAGTTTTGCATCTCTTACGTGCCGAAGGTTAGCGAAGTGTTCTGAAACACTCCTAAACATCATTTTGGGTCCAATGGAGTAAAATGGATGGTTCACAACTTCATTACCCCGAAATAGTGCATTCAGGCGCGAACACAAGTTTTGCATCTTTTTACGTGCCGAAGGTTAGCGAAATGCTCTGAAACACTCGCAAACATCATTTTGGTTCCAATGGAGTAGAATGGATGCTTCGCAACTTTGGTACCCCGAAATAGTACATTCAGGCCCGAAACACAAGTTTTTCATCTTTTTACGTGCCGAAGGTTAGCAAAATGCATTGAAACACTTCCAAACGTCATTTTGGGTCTAATGGACCAGAATGGATGCTTCGCAACTTTGGTACCCCGAAATAGTGCATTCAGGCCTGAAACAGAAGTTTTGCATCTTTTTCGTGCTGAAGGTTAGCAAAATGCTCTGAAACACTCCAAAACATCATTTTGGGTCCAATGGAGTAGAATGGATGCTTCACAACTTCGGTACCCCGAAATAGTGCATTCAGGCGTGAACACAACTTTTGCATCTTTTATGTGCCGAAGGTTAGCGAAATGCTCTGAAACACTCCCAAACATCATTTTGGGTCCAATGGAGTAGAATGGATGCTTCGCAACTTCGATACCCCGAATAGTGCATTCAGGCCCGAAACACAACTTTTGCATCTTTTACGTGCCGAAGGTTAGCGAAATGCTCTGAAACACTCCCAAACATCATTTTGGTTCCAATGGACTAGAATGGATGCTTCACAACATTAGTACCCCGAAATAGTGCATTCAAGACCGTAACACAAGTTTTGCATCTTTTACGTGCCGATGGTTAGCGAAATGCTCTGAAACACTCCAAAACATCATTTTGGGTCCAATGGAGTAGAATGGATGCTTCACAACTTCGGTACCCCGAAATAGTGCATTCAGGCCC
This sequence comes from Cenchrus fungigraminus, assembly GCA_036936925.1. Classification (NCBI taxonomy): domain Eukaryota; kingdom Viridiplantae; phylum Streptophyta; class Magnoliopsida; order Poales; family Poaceae; genus Cenchrus; species Cenchrus fungigraminus. Next base: position 87,471 of record JAQONI010000067.1, read on the forward strand.
GAAACACAAGTTTTGCATCTGTTTACGTGCCGAAGGTTAGCGAAATGCTCTGAAACACTCCCAAACATCATTTTGGGTCCAATGGAGTAGAATGGATGCTTACAACTTTGGTACCCCGAAATAGTGCATTCAGGCCCGAAACACAAGTTTTGCATCTCTTACGTGCCGAAGGTTAGCGAAATGTTCTGAAACACTCCTAAACATCATTTTGGGTCCAATGGAGTAAAATGGATGGTTCACAACTTCATTACCCCGAAATAGTGCATTCAGGCGCGAACACAAGTTTTGCATCTTTTTACGTGCCGAAGGTTAGCGAAATGCTCTGAAACACTCGCAAACATCATTTTGGTTCCAATGGAGTAGAATGGATGCTTCACAACTTCGGTACCCCGAAATAGTGCATTCAGGCCCGAAACACAAGTTTTGCATCTGTTTACGTGCCGAAGGTTAGCGAAATGCTCTGAAACACTACCAAACATCATTTTGGGTCCAATGGAGTAGAATGGATGCTTACAACTTTGGTACCCCGAAATAGTGCATTCAGGCCCGAAACACAAGTTTTGCATCTCTTACGTGCCGAAGGTTAGCGAAATGTTCTGAAACACTCCTAAACATCATTTTGGGTCCAATGGAGTAAAATGGATGGTTCACAACTTCATTACCCCGAAATAGTGCATTCAGGCGCGAACACAAGTTTTGCATCTTTTTACGTGCCGAAGGTTAGCGAAATGCTCTGAAACACTCCCAAACATCATTTTGGTTCCAATGGAGTAGAATGGATGCTTCGCAACTTTGGTACCCCGAAATAGTACATTCAGGCCCGAAACACAAGTTTTTCATCTTTTTACGTGCCGAAGGTTAGCAAAATGCATTGAAACACTTCCAAACGTCATTTTGGGTCTAATGGACCAGAATGGATGCTTCGCAACTTTGGTACCCCGAAATAGTGCATTCAGGCCTGAAACAGAAGTTTTGCATCTTTTTCGTGCCGAAGGTTAGCAAAATGCTCTGAAACACTCCAAAACATCATTTTGGGTCCAATGGAGTAGAATGGATGCTTCACAACTTCGGTACCCCGAAATAGTGCATTCAGGCGCGAACACAACTTTTGCATCTTTTACGTGCCGAAGGTTAGCGAAATGCTCTGAAACACTCCCAAACATCATTTTGGGTCCAATGGAGTAGAATGGATGCTTCGCAACTTCGATACCCCGAATAGTGCATTCAGGCCCGAAACACAACTTTTGCATCTTTTACGTGCCGAAGGTTAGCGAAATGCTCTGAAACACTCCCAAACATCATTTTGGTTCCAATGGACTAGAATGGATGCTTCACAACATTAGTACCCCGAAATAGTGCATTCAAGACCGTAACACAAGTTTTGCATCTTTTACGTGCCGATGGTTAGCGAAATGCTCTGAAACACTCCAAAACATCATTTTGGGTCCAATGGAGTAGAATGGATGCTTCACAACTTCGGTACCCCGAAATAGTGCATTCAGGCCCGAAACACAAGTTTTGCATCTGTTTACGTGCCGAAGGTTAGCGAAATGCTCTGAAACACTCCCAAACATCATTTTGGGTCCAATGGAGTAGAATGGATGCTTACAACTTTGGTACCCCGAAATAGTGCATTCAGGCCCGAAACACAAGTTTTGCATCTCTTACGTGCCGAAGGTTAGCGAAATGTTCTGAAACACTCCTAAACATCATTTTGGGTCCAATGGAGTAAAATGGATGGTTCACAACTTCATTACCCCGAAATAGTGCATTCAGGCGCGAACACAAGTTTTGCATCTTTTTACGTGCCGAAGGTTAGCGAAATGCTCTGAAACACTCCCAAACATCATTTTGGTTCCAATGGAGTAGAATGGATGCTTCGCAACTTTGGTACCCCGAAATAGTACATTCAGGCCCGAAACACAAGTTTTTCATCTTTTTACGTGCCGAAGGTTAGCAAAATGCATTGAAACACTTCCAAACGTCATTTTGGGTCTAATGGACCAGAATGGATGCTTCGCAACTTTGGTACCCCGAAATAGTGCATTTAGGCCTGAAACAGAAGTTTTGCATCTTTTTCGTGCCGAAGGTTAGCAAAATGCTCTGAAACACTCCAAAACATCATTTTGGGTCCAATGGAGTAGAATGGATGCTTCACAACTTCGGTACCCCGAAATAGTGCATTCAGGCGCGAACACAACTTTTGCATCTTTTACGTGCCGAAGGTTAGCGAAATGCTCTGAAACACTCCCAAACATCATTTTGGGTCCAATGGAGTAGAATGGAGGCTTTACAACTTCGGTACCCCAAAATAGTGCATTCAGGGCCGAAACACAAATTTTGCATCTCTTACATGCCGAATGTTAGCGAAATGCTCTGAAACACTCCTAAACATCATTTTGGGTCCAATGGAGTAGAATGGATGCTTCACAACTTCGGTACCCCGAAATAGTGCATTCAGGCCCGAAACACAAGTTTTGCATCTGTTTACGTGCCGAAGGTTAGCGAAATGCTCTGAAACACTACCAAACATCATTTTGGGTCCAATGGAGTAGAATGGATGCTTACAACTTTGGTACCCCGAAATAGTGCATTCAGGCCCGAAACACAAGTTTTGCATCTCTTACGTGCCGAAGGTTAGCGAAATGTTCTGAAACACTCCTAAACATCATTTTGGGTCCAATGGAGTAAAATGGATGGTTCACAACTTCATTACCCCGAAATAGTGCATTCAGGCGCGAACACAAGTTTTGCATCTTTTTACGTGCCGAAGGTTAGCGAAATGCTCTGAAACACTCCCAAACATCATTTTGGTTCCAATGGAGTAGAATGGATGCTTCGCAACTTTGGTACCCCGAAATAGTACATTCAGGCCCGAAACACAAGTTTTTCATCTTTTTACGTGCCGAAGGTTAGCAAAATGCATAGAAACACTTCCAAACGTCATTTTGGGTCTAATGGACCAGAATGGATGCTTCGCAACTTTGGTACCCCGAAATAGTGCATTCAGGCCTGAAACAGAAGTTTTGCATCTTTTTCGTGCTGAAGGTTAGCAAAATGCTCTGAAACACTCCAAAACATCATTTTGGGTCCAATGGAGTAGAATGGATGCTTCACAACTTCGGTACCTCGAAATAGTGCATTCAGGCGTGAACACAACTTTTGCATCTTTTACGTGCCGAAGGTTAGCGAAATGCTCTGAAACACTCCCAAACATCATTTTGGGTCCAATGGAGTAGAATGGATGCTTCGCAACTTCGATACCCCGAATAGTGCATTCAGGCCCGAAACACAACTTTTGCATCTTTTACGTGCCGAAGGTTAGCGAAATGCTCTGAAACACTCCCAAACATCATTTTGGTTCCAATGGACTAGAATGGATGCTTCACAACATTAGTACCCCGAAATAGTGCATTCAAGACCGTAACACAAGTTTTGCATCTTTTACGTGCCGATGGTTAGCGAAATGCTCTGAAACACTCCAAAACATCATTTTGGGTCCAATGGAGTAGAATGGATGCTTCACAACTTCGGTACCCCGAAATAGTGCATTCAGGCCCGAAACACAAGTTTTGCATCTGTTTACGTGCCGAAGGTTAGCGAAATGCTCTGAAACACTCCCAAACATCATTTTGGGTCCAATGGAGTAGAATGGATGCTTACAACTTTGGTACCCCGAAATAGTGCATTCAGGCCCGAAACACAAGTTTTTCATCTTTTTACGTGCCGAAGGTTAGCAAAATGCATTGAAACACTTCCAAACGTCATTTTGGGTCTAATGGACCAGAATGGATGCTTCGCAACTTTGGTACCCCGAAATAGTGCATTTAGGCCTGAAACAGAAGTTTTGCATCTTTTTCGTGCCGAAGGTTAGCAAAATGCTCTGAAACACTCCAAAACATCATTTTGGGTCCAATGGAGTAGAATGGATGCTTCACAACTTCGGTACCCCGAAATAGTGCATTCAGGCGCGAACACAACTTTTGCATCTTTTACGTGCCGAAGGTTAGCGAAATGCTCTGAAACACTCCCAAACATCATTTTGGGTCCAATGGAGTAGAATGGATGCTTCGCAACTTCGATACCCCGAATAGTGCATTCAGGCCCGAAACACAACTTTTGCATCTTTTACGTGCCGAAGGTTAGCGAAATGCTCTGAAACACTCCCAAACATCATTTTGGTTCCAATGGACTAGAATGGATGCTTCACAACATTAATAACCCGAAATAGTGCATTCAAGACCGTAACACAAGTTTTGCATCTTTTACGTGCCGATGGTTAGCGAAATGCTCTGAAACACTCCAAAACATCATTTTGGGTCCAATGGAGTAGAATGGATGCTTCACAACTTCGGTACCCCGAAATAGTGCATTCAGGCCCGAAACACAAGTTTTGCATCTGTTTACGTGCCGAAGGTTAGCGAAATGCTCTGAAACACTCCCAAACATCATTTTGGGTCCAATGGAGTAGAATGGATGCTTACAACTTTGGTACCCCGAAATAGTGCATTCAGGCCCGAAACACAAGTTTTTCATCTTTTTACGTGCCGAAGGTTAGCAAAATGCATTGAAACACTTCCAAACGTCATTTTGGGTCTAATGGACCAGAATGGATGCTTCGCAACTTTGGTACCCCGAAATAGTGCATTTAGGCCTGAAACAGAAGTTTTGCATCTTTTTCGTGCCGAAGGTTAGCAAAATGCTCTGAAACACTCCAAAACATCATTTTGGGTCCAATGGAGTAGAATGGATGCTTCACAACTTCGGTACCCCGAAATAGTGCATTCAGGCGCGAACACAACTTTTGCATCTTTTACGTGCCGAAGGTTAGCGAAATGCTCTGAAACACTCCCAAACATCATTTTGGGTCCAATGGAGTAGAATGGAGGCTTTACAACTTCGGTACCCCAAAATAGTGCATTCAGGGCCGAAACACAAATTTTGCATCTCTTACATGCCGAATGTTAGCGAAATGCTCTGAAACACTCCTAAACATCATTTTGGGTCCAATGGAGTAGAATGGATGCTTCACAACTTCGGTACCCCGAAATAGTGCATTCAGGCCCGAAACACAAGTTTTGCATCTGTTTACGTGCCGAAGGTTAGCGAAATGCTCTGAAACACTACCAAACATCATTTTGGGTCCAATGGAGTAGAATGGATGGTTCACAACTTCATTACCCCGAAATAGTGCATTCAGGCGCGAACACAAGTTTTGCATCTTTTTACGTGCCGAAGGTTAGCGAAATGCTCTGAAACACTCCCAAACATCATTTTGGTTCCAATGGAGTAGAATGGATGCTTCGCAACTTTGGTACCCCGAAATAGTACATTCAGGCCCGAAACACAAGTTTTTCATCTTTTTACGTGCCGAAGGTTAGCAAAATGCATAGAAACACTTCCAAACGTCATTTTGGGTCTAATGGACCAGAATGGATGCTTCGCAACTTTGGTACCCCGAAATAGTGCATTCAGGCCTGAAACAGAAGTTTTGCATCTTTTTCGTGCTGAAGGTTAGCAAAATGCTCTGAAACACTCCAAAACATCATTTTGGGTCCAATGGAGTAGAATGGATGCTTCACAACTTCGGTACCCCGAAATAGTGCATTCAGGCGTGAACACAACTTTTGCATCTTTTACGTGCCGAAGGTTAGCGAAATGCTCTGAAACACTCCCAAACATCATTTTGGGTCCAATGGAGTAGAATGGATGCTTCGCAACTTCGATACCCCGAATAGTGCATTCAGGCCCGAAACACAACTTTTGCATCTTTTACGTGCCGAAGGTTAGCGAAATGCTCTGAAACACTCCCAAACATCATTTTGGTTCCAATGGACTAGAATGGATGCTTCACAACATTAGTACCCCGAAATAGTGCATTCAAGACCGTAACACAAGTTTTGCATCTTTTACGTGCCGATGGTTAGCGAAATGCTCTGAAACACTCCAAAACATCATTTTGGGTCCAATGGAGTAGAATGGATGCTTCACAACTTCGGTACCCCGAAATAGTGCATTCAGGCCCGAAACACAAGTTTTGCATCTGTTTACGTGCCGAAGGTTAGCGAAATGCTCTGAAACACTCCCAAACATCATTTTGGGTCCAATGGAGTAGAATGGATGCTTACAACTTTGGTACCCCGAAATAGTGCATTCAGGCCCGAAACACAAGTTTTTCATCTTTTTACGTGCCGAAGGTTAGCAAAATGCATTGAAACACTTCCAAACGTCATTTTGGGTCTAATGGACCAGAATGGATGCTTCGCAACTTTGGTACCCCGAAATAGTGCATTTAGGCCTGAAACAGAAGTTTTGCATCTTTTTCGTGCCGAAGGTTAGCAAAATGCTCTGAAACACTCCAAAACATCATTTTGGGTCCAATGGAGTAGAATGGATGCTTCACAACTTCGGTACCCCGAAATAGTGCATTCAGGCGCGAACACAACTTTTGCATCTTTTACGTGCCGAAGGTTAGCGAAATGCTCTGAAACACTCCCAAACATCATTTTGGGTCCAATGGAGTAGAATGGATGCTTCGCAACTTCGATACCCCGAATAGTGCATTCAGGCCCGAAACACAACTTTTGCATCTTTTACGTGCCGAAGGTTAGCGAAATGCTCTGAAACACTCCCAAACATCATTTTGGTTCCAATGGACTAGAATGGATGCTTCACAACATTAATAACCCGAAATAGTGCATTCAAGACCGTAACACAAGTTTTGCATCTTTTACGTGCCGATGGTTAGCGAAATGCTCTGAAACACTCCAAAACATCATTTTGGGTCCAATGGAGTAGAATGGATGCTTCACAACTTCGGTACCCCGAAATAGTGCATTCAGGCCCGAAACACAAGTTTTGCATCTGTTTACGTGCCGAAGGTTAGCGAAATGCTCTGAAACACTCCCAAACATCATTTTGGGTCCAATGGAGTAGAATGGATGCTTACAACTTTGGTACCCCGAAATAGTGCATTCAGGCCCGAAACACAAGTTTTTCATCTTTTTACGTGCCGAAGGTTAGCAAAATGCATTGAAACACTTCCAAACGTCATTTTGGGTCTAATGGACCAGAATGGATGCTTCGCAACTTTGGTACCCCGAAATAGTGCATTTAGGCCTGAAACAGAAGTTTTGCATCTTTTTCGTGCCGAAGGTTAGCAAAATGCTCTGAAACACTCCAAAACATCATTTTGGGTCCAATGGAGTAGAATGGATGCTTCACAACTTCGGTACCCCGAAATAGTGCATTCAGGCGCGAACACAACTTTTGCATCTTTTACGTGCCGAAGGTTAGCGAAATGCTCTGAAACACTCCCAAACATCATTTTGGGTCCAATGGAGTAGAATGGAGGCTTTACAACTTCGGTACCCCAAAATAGTGCATTCAGGGCCGAAACACAAATTTTGCATCTCTTACATGCCGAATGTTAGCGAAATGCTCTGAAACACTCCTAAACATCATTTTGGGTCCAATGGAGTAGAATGGATGCTTCACAACTTCGGTACCCCGAAATAGTGCATTCAGGCCCGAAACACAAGTTTTGCATCTGTTTACGTGCCGAAGGTTAGCGAAATGCTCTGAAACACTACCAAACATCATTTTGGGTCCAATGGAGTAGAATGGATGCTTACAACTTTGGTACCCCGAAATAGTGCATTCAGGCCCGAAACACAAGTTTTGCATCTCTTACGTGCCGAAGGTTAGCGAAATGTTCTGAAACACTCCTAAACATCATTTTGGGTCCAATGGAGTAAAATGGATGGTTCACAACTTCATTACCCCGAAATAGTGCATTCAGGCGCGAACACAAGTTTTGCATCTTTTTACGTGCCGAAGGTTAGCGAAATGCTCTGAAACACTCCCAAACATCATTTTGGTTCCAATGGAGTAGAATGGATGCTTCGCAACTTTGGTACCCCGAAATAGTACATTCAGGCCCGAAACACAAGTTTTTCATCTTTTTACGTGCCGAAGGTTAGCAAAATGCATTGAAACACTTCCAAACGTCATTTTGGGTCTAATGGACCAGAATGGATGCTTCGCAACTTTGGTACCCCGAAATAGTGCATTCAGGCCTGAAACAGAAGTTTTGCATCTTTTTCGTGCTGAAGGTTAGCAAAATGCTCTGAAACACTCCAAAACATCATTTTGGGTCCAATGGAGTAGAATGGATGCTTCACAACTTCGGTACCCCGAAATAGTGCATTCAGGCGTGAACACAACTTTTGCATCTTTTACGTGCCGAAGGTTAGCGAAATGCTCTGAAACACTCCCAAACATCATTTTGGGTCCAATGGAGTAGAATGGATGCTTCGCAACTTCGATACCCCGAATAGTGCATTCAGGCCCGAAACACAACTTTTGCATCTTTTACGTGCCGAAGGTTAGCGAAATGCTCTGAAACACTCCCAAACATCATTTTGGGTCCAATGGAGTAGAATGGATGCTTACAACTTTGGTACCCCGAAATAGTGCATTCAGGCCCGAAACACAAGTTTTGCATCTCTTACGTGCCGAAGGTTAGCGAAATGTTCTGAAACACTCCTAAACATCATTTTGGGTCCAATGGAGTAAAATGGATGGTTCACAACTTCATTACCCCGAAATAGTGCATTCAGGCGCGAACACAAGTTTTGCATCTTTTTACGTGCCGAAGGTTAGCGAAATGCTCTGAAACACTCCCAAACATCATTTTGGTTCCAATGGAGTAGAATGGATGCTTCGCAACTTTGGTACCCCGAAATAGTACATTCAGGCCCGAAACACAAGTTTTTCATCTTTTTACGTGCCGAAGGTTAGCAAAATGCATTGAAACACTTCCAAACGTCATTTTGGGTCTAATGGACCAGAATGGATGCTTCGCAACTTTGGTACCCCGAAATAGTGCATTCAGGCCTGAAACAGAAGTTTTGCATCTTTTTCGTGCTGAAGGTTAGCAAAATGCTCTGAAACACTCCAAAACATCATTTTGGGTCCAATGGAGTAGAATGGATGCTTCACAACTTCGGTACCCCGAAATAGTGCATTCAGGCGTGAACACAACTTTTGCATCTTTTACGTGCCGAAGGTTAGCGAAATGCTCTGAAACACTCCCAAACATCATTTTGGGTCCAATGGAGTAGAATGGATGCTTCGCAACTTCGATACCCCGAATAGTGCATTCAGGCCCGAAACACAACTTTTGCATCTTTTACGTGCCGAAGGTTAGCGAAATGCTCTGAAACACTCCCAAACATCATTTTGGTTCCAATGGACTAGAATGGATGCTTCACAACATTAGTACCCCGAAATAGTGCATTCAAGACCGTAACACAAGTTTTGCATCTTTTACGTGCCGATGGTTAGCGAAATGCTCTGAAACACTCCAAAACATCATTTTGGGTCCAATGGAGTAGAATGGATGCTTCACAACTTCGGTACCCCGAAATAGTGCATTCAGGCCCGAAACACAAGTTTTGCATCTGTTTACGTGCCGAAGGTTAGCGAAATGCTCTGAAACACTCCCAAACATCATTTTGGGTCCAATGGAGTAGAATGGATGCTTACAACTTTGGTACCCCGAAATAGTGCATTCAGGCCCGAAACACAAGTTTTGCATCTCTTACGTGCCGAAGGTTAGCGAAATGTTCTGAAACACTCCTAAACATCATTTTGGGTCCAATGGAGTAAAATGGATGGTTCACAACTTCATTACCCCGAAATAGTGCATTCAGGCGCGAACACAAGTTTTGCATCTTTTTACGTGCCGAAGGTTAGCGAAATGCTCTGAAACACTCGCAAACATCATTTTGGTTCCAATGGAGTAGAATGGATGCTTCACAACTTCGGTACCCCGAAATAGTGCATTCAGGCCCGAAACACAAGTTTTGCATCTGTTTACGTGCCGAAGGTTAGCGAAATGCTCTGAAACACTACCAAACATCATTTTGGGTCCAATGGAGTAGAATGGATGCTTACAACTTCGGTACCCCGAAATAGTGCATTCAGGCCCGAAACACAAGTTTTGCATCTCTTACGTGCCGAAGGTTAGCGAAATGTTCTGAAACACTCCTAAACATCATTTTGGGTCCAATGGAGTAAAATGGATGGTTCACAACTTCATTACCCCGAAATAGTGCATTCAGGCGCGAACACAAGTTTTGCATCTTTTTACGTGCCGAAGGTTAGCGAAATGCTCTGAAACACTCCCAAACATCATTTTGGTTCCAATGGAGTAGAATGGATGCTTCGCAACTTTGGTACCCCGAAATAGTACATTCAGGCCCGAAACACAAGTTTTTCATCTTTTTACGTGCCGAAGGTTAGCAAAATGCATTGAAACACTTCCAAACGTCATTTTGGGTCTAATGGACCAGAATGGATGCTTCGCAACTTTGGTACCCCGAAATAGTGCATTCAGGCCTGAAACAGAAGTTTTGCATCTTTTTCGTGCTGAAGGTTAGCAAAATGCTCTGAAACACTCCAAAACATCATTTTGGGTCCAATGGAGTAGAATGGATGCTTCACAACTTCGGTACCCCTAAATAGTGCATTCAGGCGTGAACACAACTTTTGCATCTTTTACGTGCCGAAGGTTAGCGAAATGCTCTGAAACACTCCCAAACATCATTTTGGGTCCAATGGAGTAGAATGGATGCTTCGCAACTTCGATACCCCGAATAGTGCATTCAGGCCCGAAACACAACTTTTGCATCTTTTACGTGCCGAAGGTTAGCGAAATGCTCTGAAACACTCCCAAACATCATTTTGGTTCCAATGGACTAGAATGGATGCTTCACAACATTAGTACCCCGAAATAGTGCATTCAAGACCGTAACACAAGTTTTGCATCTTTTACGTGCCGATGGTTAGCGAAATGCTCTGAAACACTCCAAAACATCATTTTGGGTCCAATGGAGTAGAATGGATGCTTCACAACTTCGGTACCCCGAAATAGTGCATTCAGGCCCGAAACACAAGTTTTGCATCTGTTTACGTGCCGAAGGTTAGCGAAATGCTCTGAAACACTCCCAAACATCATTTTGGGTCCAATGGAGTAGAATGGATGCTTACAACTTTGGTACCCCGAAATAGTGCATTCAGGCCCGAAACACAAGTTTTGCATCTCTTACGTGCCGAAGGTTAGCGAAATGTTCTGAAACACTCCTAAACATCATTTTGGGTCCAATGGAGTAAAATGGATGGTTCAGAACTTCATTACCCCGAAATAGTGCATTCAGGCGCGAACACAAGTTTTGCATCTTTTTACGTGCCGAAGGTTAGCGAAATGCTCTGAAACACTCGCAAACATCATTTTGGTTCCAATGGAGTAGAATGGATGCTTCACAACTTCGGTACCCCGAAATAGTGCATTCAGGCCCGAAACACAAGTTTTGCATCTGTTTACGTGCCGAAGGTTAGCGAAATGCTCTGAAACACTACCAAACATCATTTTGGGTCCAATGGAGTAGAATGGATGCTTACAACTTTGGTACCCCGAAATAGTGCATTCAGGCCCGAAACACAAGTTTTGCATCTCTTACGTGCCGAAGGTTAGCGAAATGTTCTGAAACACTCCTAAACATCATTTTGGGTCCAATGGAGTAAAATGGATGGTTCACAACTTCATTACCCCGAAATAGTGCATTCAGGCGCGAACACAAGTTTTGCATCTTTTTACGTGCCGAAGGTTAGCGAAATGCTCTGAAACACTCCCAAACATCATTTTGGTTCCAATGGAGTAGAATGGATGCTTCGCAACTTTGGTACCCCGAAATAGTACATTCAGGCCCGAAACACAAGTTTTTCATCTTTTTACGTGCCGAAGGTTAGCAAAATGCATTGAAACACTTCCAAACGTCATTTTGGGTCTAATGGACCAGAATGGATGCTTCGCAACTTTGGTACCCCGAAATAGTGCATTCAGGCCTGAAACAGAAGTTTTGCATCTTTTTCGTGCCGAAGGTTAGCAAAATGCTCTGAAACACTCCAAAACATCATTTTGGGTCCAATGGAGTAGAATGGATGCTTCACAACTTCGGTACCCCGAAATAGTGCATTCAGGCGCGAACACAACTTTTGCATCTTTTACGTGCCGAAGGTTAGCGAAATGCTCTGAAACACTCCCAAACATCATTTTGGGTCCAATGGAGTAGAATGGATGCTTCGCAACTTCGATACCCCGAATAGTGCATTCAGGCCCGAAACACAACTTTTGCATCTTTTACGTGCCGAAGGTTAGCGAAATGCTCTGAAACACTCCCAAACATCATTTTGGTTCCAATGGACTAGAATGGATGCTTCACAACATTAGTACCCCGAAATAGTGCATTCAAGACCGTAACACAAGTTTTGCATCTTTTACGTGCCGATGGTTAGCGAAATGCTCTGAAACACTCCAAAACATCATTTTGGGTCCAATGGAGTAGAATGGATGCTTCACAACTTCGGTACCCCGAAATAGTGCATTCAGGCCCGAAACACAAGTTTTGCATCTGTTTACGTGCCGAAGGTTAGCGAAATGCTCTGAAACACTCCCAAACATCATTTTGGGTCCAATGGAGTAGAATGGATGCTTACAACTTTGGTACCCCGAAATAGTGCATTCAGGCCCGAAACACAAGTTTTGCATCTCTTACGTGCCGAAGGTTAGCGAAATGTTCTGAAACACTCCTAAACATCATTTTGGGTCCAATGGAGTAAAATGGATGGTGCACAACTTCATTACCCCGAAATAGTGCATTCAGGCGCGAACACAAGTTTTGCATCTTTTTACGTGCCGAAGGTTAGCGAAATGTTCTGAAACACTCCCAAACATCATTTTGGTTCCAATGGAGTAGAATGGATGCTTCGCAACTTTGGTACCCCGAAATAGTACATTCAGGCCCGAAACACAAGTTTTTCATCTTTTTACGTGCCGAAGGTTAGCAAAATGCATTGAAACACTTCCAAACGTCATTTTGGGTCTAATGGACCAGAATGGATGCTTCGCAACTTTGGTACCCCGAAATAGTGCATTCAGGCCTGAAACAGAAGTTTTGCATCTTTTTCGTGCCGAAGGTTAGCAAAATGCTCTGAAACACTCCAAAACATCATTTTGGGTCCAATGGAGTAGAATGGATGCTTCACAACTTCGGTACCCCGAAATAGTGCATTCAGGCGCGAACACAACTTTTGCATCTTTTACGTGCCGAAGGTTAGCGAAATGCTCTGAAACACTCCCAAACATCATTTTGGGTCCAATGGAGTAGAATGGAGGCTTTACAACTTCGGTACCCCAAAATAGTGCATTCAGGGCCGAAACACAAATTTTGCATCTCTTACATGCCGAATGTTAGCGAAATGCTCTGAAACACTCCTAAACATCATTTTGGGTCCAATGGAGTAGAATGGATGCTTCACAACTTCGGTACCCCGAAATAGTGCATTCAGGCCCGAAACACAAGTTTTGCATCTGTTTACGTGCCGAAGGTTAGCGAAATGCTCTGAAACACTACCAAACATCATTTTGGGTCCAATGGAGTAGAATGGATGCTTACAACTTTGGTACCCCGAAATAGTGCATTCAGGCCCGAAACACAAGTTTTGCATCTCTTACGTGCCGAAGGTTAGCGAAATGTTCTGAAACACTCCTAAACATCATTTTGGGTCCAATGGAGTAAAATGGATGGTTCACAACTTCATTACCCCGAAATAGTGCATTCAGGCGCGAACACAAGTTTTGCATCTTTTTACGTGCCGAAGGTTAGGGAAATGCTCTGAAACACTCCCAAACATCATTTTGGTTCCAATGGAGTAGAATGGATGCTTCGCAACTTTGGTACCCCAAAATAGTACATTCAGGCCCGAAACACAAGTTTTTCATCTTTTTACGTGCCGAAGGTTAGCAAAATGCATTGAAACACTTCCAAACGTCATTTTGGGTCTAATGGACCAGAATGGATGCTTCGCAACTTTGGTACCCCGAAATAGTGCATTCAGGCCTGAAACAGAAGTTTTGCATCTTTTTCGTGCTGAAGGTTAGCAAAATGCTCTGAAACACTCCAAAACATCATTTTGGGTCCAATGGAGTAGAATGGATGCTTCACAACTTCGGTACCCCGAAATAGTGCATTCAGGCGTGAACACAACTTTTGCATCTTTTACGCGCCGAAGGTTAGCGAAATGCTCTGAAACACTCCCAAACATCATTTTGGGTCCAATGGAGTAGAATGGATGCTTCGCAACTTCGATACCCCGAATAGTGCATTCAGGCCCGAAACACAACTTTTGCATCTTTTACGTGCCGAAGGTTAGCGAAATGCTCTGAAACACTCCCAAACATCATTTTGGTTCCAATGGACTAGAATGGATGCTTCACAACATTAGTACCCCGAAATAGTGTATTCAAGACCGTAACACAAGTTTTGCATCTTTTACGTGCCGATGGTTAGCGAAATGCTCTGAAACACTCCAAAACATCATTTTGGGTCCAATGGAGTAGAATGGATGCTTCACAACTTCGGTACCCCGAAATAGTGCATTCAGGCCCGAAACACAAGTTTTGCATCTGTTTACGTGCCGAAGGTTAGCGAAATGCTCTGAAACACTCCCAAACATCATTTTGGGTCCAATGGAGTAGAATGGATGCTTACAACTTTGGTACCCCGAAATAGTGCATTCAGGCCCGAAACACAAGTTTTGCATCTCTTACGTGCCGAAGGTTAGCGAAATGTTCTGAAACACTCCTAAACATCATTTTGGGTCCAATGGAGTAAAATGGATGGTTCACAACTTCATTACCCCGAAATAGTGCATTCAGGCGCGAACACAAGTTTTGCATCTTTTTACGTGCCGAAGGTTAGCGAAATGCTCTGAAACACTCGCAAACATCATTTTGGTTCCAATGGAGTAGAATGGATGCTTCACAACTTCGGTACCCCGAAATAGTGCATTCAGGCCCGAAACACAAGTTTTGCATCTGTTTACGTGCCGAAGGTTAGCGAAATGCTCTGAAACACTACCAAACATCATTTTGGGTCCAATGGAGTAGAATGGATGCTTACAACTTTGGTACCCCGAAATAGTGCATTCAGGCCCGAAACACAAGTTTTGCATCTCTTACGTGCCGAAGGTTAGCGAAATGTTCTGAAACACTCCTAAACATCATTTTGGGTCCAATGGAGTAAAATGGATGGTTCACAACTTCATTACCCCGAAATAGTGCATTCAGGCGCGAACACAAGTTTTGCATCTTTTTACGTGCCGAAGGTTAGCGAAATGCTCTGAAACACTCCCAAACATCATTTTGGTTCCAATGGAGTAGAATGGATGCTTCGCAACTTTGGTACCCCGAAATAGTACATTCAGGCCCGAAACACAAGTTTTTCATCTTTTTACGTGCCGAAGGTTAGCAAAATGCATTGAAACACTTCCAAACGTCATTTTGGGTCTAATGGACCAGAATGGATGCTTCGCAACTTTGGTACCCCGAAATAGTGCATTCAGGCCTGAAACAGAAGTTTTGCATCTTTTTCGTGCCGAAGGTTAGCAAAATGCTCTGAAACACTCCAAAACATCATTTTGGGTCCAATGGAGTAGAATGGATGCTTCACAACTTCGGTACCCCGAAATAGTGCATTCAGGCGCGAACACAACTTTTGCATCTTTTACGTGCCGAAGGTTAGCGAAATGCTCTGAAACACTCCCAAACATCATTTTGGGTCCAATGGAGTAGAATGGATGCTTCGCAACTTCGATACCCCGAATAGTGCATTCAGGCCCGAAACACAACTTTTGCATCTTTTACGTGCCGAAGGTTAGCGAAATGCTCTGAAACACTCCCAAACATCATTTTGGTTCCAATGGACTAGAATGGATGCTTCACAACATTAGTACCCCGAAATAGTGCATTCAAGACCGTAACACAAGTTTTGCATCTTTTACGTGCCGATGGTTAGCGAAATGCTCTGAAACACTCCAAAACATCATTTTGGGTCCAATGGAGTAGAATGGATGCTTCACAACTTCGGTACCCCGAAATAGTGCATTCAGGCCCGAAACACAAGTTTTGCATCTGTTTACGTGCCGAAGGTTAGCGAAATGCTCTGAAACACTCCCAAACATCATTTTGGGTCCAATGGAGTAGAATGGATGCTTACAACTTTGGTACCCCGAAATAGTGCATTCAGGCCCGAAACACAAGTTTTGCATCTCTTACGTGCCGAAGGTTAGCGAAATGTTCTGAAACACTCCTAAACATCATTTTGGGTCCAATGGAGTAAAATGGATGGTTCACAACTTCATTACCCCGAAATAGTGCATTCAGGCGCGAACACAAGTTTTGCATCTTTTTACGTGCCGAAGGTTAGCGAAATGCTCTGAAACACTCCCAAACATCATTTTGGTTCCAATGGAGTAGAATGGATGCTTCGCAACTTTGGTACCCCGAAATAGTACATTCAGGCCCGAAACACAAGTTTTTCATCTTTTTACGTGCCGAAGGTTAGCAAAATGCATTGAAACACTTCCAAACGTCATTTTGGGTCTAATGGACCAGAATGGATGCTTCGCAACTTTGGTACCCCGAAATAGTGCATTTAGGCCTGAAACAGAAGTTTTGCATCTTTTTCGTGCCGAAGGTTAGCAAAATGCTCTGAAACACTCCAAAACATCATTTTGGGTCCAATGGAGTAGAATGGATGCTTCACAACTTCGGTACCCCGAAATAGTGCATTCAGGCGCGAACACAACTTTTGCATCTTTTACGTGCCGAAGGTTAGCGAAATGCTCTGAAACACTCCCAAACATCATTTTGGGTCCAATGGAGTAGAATGGAGGCTTTACAACTTCGGTACCCCAAAATAGTGCATTCAGGGCCGAAACACAAATTTTGCATCTCTTACATGCCGAATGTTAGCGAAATGCTCTGAAACACTCCTAAACATCATTTTGGGTCCAATGGAGTAGAATGGATGCTTCACAACTTCGGTACCCCGAAATAGTGCATTCAGGCCCGAAACACAAGTTTTGCATCTGTTTACGTGCCGAAGGTTAGCGAAATGCTCTGAAACACTACCAAACATCATTTTGGGTCCAATGGAGTAGAATGGATGCTTACAACTTTGGTACCCCGAAATAGTGCATTCAGGCCCGAAACACAAGTTTTGCATCTCTTACGTGCCGAAGGTTAGCGAAATGTTCTGAAACACTCCTAAACATCATTTTGGGTCCAATGGAGTAAAATGGATGGTTCACAACTTCATTACCCCGAAATAGTGCATTCAGGCGCGAACACAAGTTTTGCATCTTTTTACGTGCCGAAGGTTAGCGAAATGCTCTGAAACACTCCCAAACATCATTTTGGTTCCAATGGAGTAGAATGGATGCTTCGCAACTTTGGTACCCCGAAATAGTACATTCAGGCCTGAAACACAAGTTTTTCATCTTTTTACGTGCCGAAGGTTAGCAAAATGCATTGAAACACTTCGAAACGTCATTTTGGGTCTAATGGACCAGAATGGATGCTTCGCAACTTTGGTACCCCGAAATAGTGCATTCAGGCCTGAAACAGAAGTTTTGCATCTTTTTCGTGCCGAAGGTTAGCAAAATGCTCTGAAACACTCCAAAACATCATTTTGGGTCCAATGGAGTAGAATGGATGCTTCACAACTTCGGTACCCCGAAATAGTGCATTCAGGCGCGAACACAACTTTTGCATCTTTTACGTGCCGAAGGTTAGCGAAATGCTCTGAAACACTCCCAAACATCATTTTGGGTCCAATGGAGTAGAATGGATGCTTCGCAACCTCGATACCCCGAATAGTGCATTCAGGCCCGAAACACAACTTTTGCATCTTTTACGTGCCGAAGGTTAGCGAAATGCTCTGAAACACTCCCAAACATCATTTTGGTTCCAATGGACTAGAATGGATGCTTCACAACATTAGTACCCCGAAATAGTGCATTCAAGACCGTAACACAAGTTTTGCATCTTTTACGTGCCGATGGTTAGCGAAATGCTCTGAAACACTCCAAAACATCATTTTGGGTCCAATGGAGTAGAATGGATGCTTCACAACTTCGGTACCCCGAAATAGTGCATTCAGGCCCGAAACACAAGTTTTGCATCTGTTTACGTGCCGAAGGTTAGCGAAATGCTCTGAAACACTCCCAAACATCATTTTGGGTCCAATGGAGTAGAATGGATGCTTACAACTTTGGTACCCCGAAATAGTGCATTCAGGCCCGAAACACAAGTTTTGCATCTCTTACGTGCCGAAGGTTAGCGAAATGTTCTGAAACACTCCTAAACATCATTTTGGGTCCAATGGAGTAAAATGGATGGTGCACAACTTCATTACCCCGAAATAGTGCATTCAGGCGCGAACACAAGTTTTGCATCTTTTTACGTGCCGAAGGTTAGCGAAATGTTCTGAAACACTCCCAAACATCATTTTGGTTCCAATGGAGTAGAATGGATGCTTCGCAACTTTGGTACCCCGAAATAGTACATTCAGGCCCGAAACACAAGTTTTTCATCTTTTTACGTGCCGAAGGTTAGCAAAATGCATTGAAACACTTCCAAACGTCATTTTGGGTCTAATGGACCAGAATGGATGCTTCGCAACTTTGGTACCCCGAAATAGTGCATTCAGGCCTGAAACAGAAGTTTTGCATCTTTTTCGTGCCGAAGGTTAGCAAAATGCTCTGAAACACTCCAAAACATCATTTTGGGTCCAATGGAGTAGAATGGATGCTTCACAACTTCGGTACCCCGAAATAGTGCATTCAGGCGCGAACACAACTTTTGCATCTTTTACGTGCCGAAGGTTAGCGAAATGCTCTGAAACACTCCCAAACATCATTTTGGGTCCAATGGAGTAGAATGGAGGCTTTACAACTTCGGTACCCCAAAATAGTGCATTCAGGGCCGAAACACAAATTTTGCATCTCTTACATGCCGAATGTTAGCGAAATGCTCTGAAACACTCCTAAACATCATTTTGGGTCCAATGGAGTAGAATGGATGCTTCACAACTTCGATACCCCGAATAGTGCATTCATGCCCGAAACACAACTTTTGCATCTTTTACGTGCCGAAGGTTAGCGAAATGCTCTGAAACACTCCCAAACATCATTTTGGTTCCAATGGACTAGAATGGATGCTTCACAACATTAGTACCCCTAAATAGTGCATTCAATCCCGTAACACAAGTTTTGCATCTTTTACGTGCCGAAGGTTAGCGAAATGCTCTGAAACACTCCAAAACATCATTTTGGGTCCAATGGAGTAGAATGGATGCTTCACAACTTCGGTACCCCGAAATAGTGCATTCAGGCCCGAAACACAAGTTTTGCATCTGTTTACGTGCTGAAGGTTAGCGAAATGCTCTGAAACACTCCCAAACATCATTTTGGGTCCAATGGAGTAGAATGGATGCTTACAACTTTGGTACCCCGAAATAGTGCATTCAGGCCCGAAACACAAGTTTTGCATCTCTTACGTGCCGAAGGTTAGCGAAATGTTCTGAAACACTCCTAAACATCATTTTGGGTCCAATGGAGTAAAATGGATGGTTCACAACTTCATTACCCCCCAAACATCATTTTGGTTCCAATGGAGTAGAATGGATGCTTCGCAACTTTGGTACCCCGAAATAGTACATTCAGGCCTGAAACACAAGTTTTTCATCTTTTTACGTGCCGAAGGTTAGCAAAATGCATTGAAACACTTCGAAACGTCATTTTGGGTCTAATGGACCAGAATGGATGCTTCGCAAGTTTGGTACCCCGAAATAGTGCATTCAGGCCTGAAACAGAAGTTTTGCATCTTTTTCGTGCCGAAGGTTAGCAAAATGCTCTGAAACACTCCAAAACATCATTTTGGGTCCAATGGAGTAGAATGGATGCTTCACAACTTCGGTACCCCGAAATAGTGCATTCAGGCGCGAACACAACTTTTGCATCTTTTACGTGCCGAAGGTTAACGAAATGCTGTGAAACACTCCCAAACATCATTTTGGGTCCAATGGAGTAGAATGGAGGCTTTACAACTTCGGTACCCCAAAATAGTGCATTCAGGGCCGAAACACAAATTTTGCATCTCTTACATGCCGAATGTTAGCGAAATGCTCTGAAACACTCCTAAACATCATTTTGGGTCCAATGGAGTAGAATGGATGCTTCACAACTTCGATACCCCGAATAGTGCATTCAGGCCCGAAACACAACTTTTGCATCTTTTACGTGCCGAAGGTTAGCGAAATGCTCTGAAACACTCCCAAACATCATTTTGGTTCCAATGGACTAGAATGGATGCTTCACAACATTAGTACCCCGAAATAGTGCATTCAAGCCCGTAACACAAGTTTTGCATCTTTTACGTGCCGAAGGTTAGCGAAATGCTCTGAAACACTCCAAAACATCATTTTGGGTCCAATGGAGTAGAATGGATGCTTCACAACTTCGGTACCCCGAAATAGTGCATTCAGGCCCGAAACACAAGTTTTGCATCTGTTTACGTGCCGAAGGTTAGCGAAATGCTCTGAAACACTCCCAAACATCATTTCGGGTCCAATGGAGTAGAATGGATGCTTACAACTTTGGTACCCCGAAATAGTGCATCAGGCCCGAAACACAAGTTTTGCATCTCTTACGTGCCGAAGGTTAGCGAAATGTTCTGAAACACTCCTAAACATCATTTTGGGTCCAATGGAGTAAAATGGATGGTTCACAACTTCATTACCCTGAAATAGTGCATTCAGGCGCGAACACAAGTTTTGCATCTTTTTACGCGCCGAAGGTTAGCGAAATGCTCTGAAACACTCCCAAACATCATTTTGGTTCCAATGGAGTAGAATGGATGCTTCGCAACTTTGGTACCCCGAAATAGTACATTCAGGCCCGAAACACAAGTTTTTCATCTTTTTACGTGCCGAAGGTTAGCAAAATGCATTGAAACACTTCCAAACGTCATTTTGGGTCTAATGGACCAGAATGGATGCTTCGCAACTTTGGTACCCCGAAATAGTGCATTCAGGCCTGAAACAGAAGTTTTGCATCTTTTTCGTGCCGAAGGTTAGTAAAATGCTCTGAAACACTCCAAAACATCATTTTGGGTCCAATGGAGTAGAATGGATGCTTCACAACTTCGGTACCCCGAAATAGTGCATTCAGGCGCGAACACAACTTTTGCATCTTTTACGTGCCGAAGGTTAGCGAAATGCTCTGAAACACTCCCAAACATCATTTTGGGTCCAATGGAGTAGAATGGATGCTTCGCAACTTCGATACCCCGAATAGTGCATTCAGGCCCGAAACACAACTTTTGCATCTTTTACGTGCCGAAGGTTAGCGAAATGCTCTGAAACACTCCCAAACATCATTTTGGTTCCAATGGACTAGAATGGATGCTTCACAACATTAGTACCCCGAAATAGTGCATTCAAGACCGTAACACAAGTTTTGCATCTTTTACGTGCCGATGGTTAGCGAAATGCTCTGAAACACTCCAAAACATCATTTTGGGTCCAATGGAGTAGAATGGATGCTTCACAACTTCGGTACCCCGAAATAGTGCATTCAGGCCCGAAACACAAGTTTTGCATCTGTTTACGTGCCGAAGGTTAGCGAAATGCTCTGAAACACTCCCAAACATCATTTTGGGTCCAATGGAGTAGAATGGATGCTTACAACTTTGGTACCCCGAAATAGTGCATTCAGGCCCGAAACACAAGTTTTGCATCTCTTACGTGCCGAAGGTTAGCGAAATGTTCTGAAACACTCCTAAACATCATTTTGGGTCCAATGGAGTAAAATGGATGGTTCACAACTTCATTACCCCCCAAACATCATTTTGGTTCCAATGGAGTAGAATGGATGCTTCGCAACTTTGGTACCCTGAAATAGTACATTCAGGCCCGAAACACAAGTTTTTCATCTTTTTACGTGACGAAGGTTAGCAAAATGCATTAAAACACTTCCGAACGTCATTTTGGGTCTAATGGACCAGAATGGATGCTTCGCAACTTTGGTACCCCGAAATAGTGCATTCAGGCCTGAAATAGAAGTTTTGCATCTTTTTCGTGCCGAAGGTTAGCAAAATGCTCTGAAACACTCCAAAACATCATTTTGGGTCCAATGGAGTAGAATGGATGCTTCACAACTTCGGTACCCCGAAATAGTGCATTCAGGCGCGAACACAACTTTTGCATCTTTTACGTGCCGAAGGTTAGCGAAATGCTCTGAAACACTCCCAAACATCATTTTGGGTCCAATGGAGTAGAATGGATGCTTCGCAACTTCGATACCCCGAATAGTGCATTCAGGCCCGAAACACAACTTTTGCATCTTTTACGTGCCGAAGGTTAGCGAAATGCTCTGAAACACTCCCAAACATCATTTTGGTTCCAATGGACTAGAATGGATGCTTCACAACATTAGTACCCCGAAATAGTGCATTCAAGACCGTAACACAAGTTTTGCATCTTTTACGTGCCGATGGTTAGCGAAATGCTCTGAAACACTCCAAAACATCATTTTGGGTCCAATGGAGTAGAATGGATGCTTCACCACTTCGGTACCCCGAAATAGTGCATTCAGGCCCGAAACACAAGTTTTGCATCTGTTTACGTGCCGAAGGTTAGCGAAATGCTCTGAAACACTCCCAAACATCATTTTGGGTCCAATGGAGTAGAATGGATGCTTACAACTTTGGTACCCCGAAATAGTGCATTCAGGCCCGAAACACAAGTTTTGCATCTCTTACGTGCCGAAGGTTAGCGAAATGTTCTGAAACACTCCTAAACATCATTTTGGGTCCAATGGAGTAAAATGGATGGTTCACAACTTCATTACCCCGAAATAGTGCATTCAGGCGCGAACACAAGTTTTGCATCTTTTTACGTGCCGAAGGTTAGCGAAATGCTCTGAAACACTCCCAAACATCATTTTGGTTCCAATGGAGTAGAATGGATGCTTCGCAACTTTGGTACCCCGAAATAGTACATTCAGGCCCGAAACACAAGTTTTTCATCTTTTTACGTGCCGAAGGTTAGCAAAATGCATTGAAACACTTCCAAACGTCATTTTGGGTCTAATGGACCAGAATGGATGCTTCGCAACTTTGGTACCCCGAAATAGTGCATTCAGGCCTGAAACAGAAGTTTTGCATCTTTTTCGTGCCGAAGGTTAGCAAAATGCTCTGAAACACTCCAAAACATCATTTTGGGTCCAATGGAGTAGAATGGATGCTTCACAACTTCGGTACCCCGAAATAGTGCATTCAGGCGCGAACACAACTTTTGCATCTTTTACGTGCCGAAGGTTAGCGAAATGCTCTGAAACACTCCCAAACATCATTTTGGGTCCAATGGAGTAGAATGGAGGCTTTACAACTTCGGTACCCCAAAATAGTGCATTCAGGGCCGAAACACAAATTTTGCATCTCTTACATGCCGAATGTTAGCGAAATGCTCTGAAACACTCCTAAACATCATTTTGGGTCCAATGGAGTAGAATGGATGCTTCACAACTTCGATACCCCGAATAGTGCATTCATGCCCGAAACACAACTTTTGCATCTTTTACGTGCCGAAGGTTAGCGAAATGCTCTGAAACACTCCCAAACATCATTTTGGTTCCAATGGACTAGAATGGATGCTTCACAACATTAGTACCCCTAAATAGTGCATTCAATCCCGTAACACAAGTTTTGCATCTTTTACGTGCCGAAGGTTAGCGAAATGCTCTGAAACACTCCAAAACATCATTTTGGGTCCAATGGAGTAGAATGGATGCTTCACAACTTCGGTACCCCGAAATAGTGCATTCAGGCCCGAAACACAAGTTTTGCATCTGTTTACGTGCTGAAGGTTAGCGAAATGCTCTGAAACACTCCCAAACATCATTTTGGGTCCAATGGAGTAGAATGGATGCTTACAACTTTGGTACCCCGAAATAGTGCATTCAGGCCCGAAACACAAGTTTTGCATCTCTTACGTGCCGAAGGTTAGCGAAATGTTCTGAAACACTCCTAAACATCATTTTGGGTCCAATGGAGTAAAATGGATGGTTCACAACTTCATTACCCCCCAAACATCATTTTGGTTCCAATGGAGTAGAATGGATGCTTCGCAACTTTGGTACCCCGAAATAGTACATTCAGGCCTGAAACACAAGTTTTTCATCTTTTTACGTGCCGAAGGTTAGCAAAATGCATTGAAACACTTCGAAACGTCATTTTGGGTCTAATGGACCAGAATGGATGCTTCGCAACTTTGGTACCCCGAAATAGTGCATTCAGGCCTGAAACAGAAGTTTTGCATCTTTTTCGTGCTGAAGGTTAGCAAAATGCTCTGAAACACTCCAAAACATCATTTTGGGTCCAATGGAGTAGAATGGATGCTTCACAACTTCGGTACCCCGAAATAGTGCATTCAGGCGCGAACACAACTTTTGCATCTTTTACGTGCCGAAGGTTAACGAAATGCTGTGAAACACTCCCAAACATCATTTTGGGTCCAATGGAGTAGAATGGAGGCTTTACAACTTCGGTACCCCAAAATAGTGCATTCAGGGCCGAAACACAAATTTTGCATCTCTTACATGCCGAATGTTAGCGAAATGCTCTGAAACACTCCTAAACATCATTTTGGGTCCAATGGAGTAGAATGGATGCTTCACAACTTCGATACCCCGAATAGTGCATTCAGGCCCGAAACACAACTTTTGCATGTTTTACGTGCCGAAGGTTAGCGAAATGCCCTGAAACACTCCCAAACATCATTTTGGTTCCAATGGACTAGAATGGATGCTTCACAACATTAGTACCCCGAAATAGTGCATTCAAGCCCGTAACACAAGTTTTGCATCTTTTACGTGCCGAAGGTTAGCGAAATGCTCTGAAACACTCCAAAACATCATTTTGGGTCCAATGGAGTAGAATGGATGCTTCACAACTTCGGTACCCCGAAATAGTGCATTCAGGCCCGAAACACAAGTTTTGCATCTGTTTACGTGCCGAAGGTTAGCGAAATGCTCTGAAACACTCCCAAACATCATTTCGGGTCCAATGGAGTAGAATGGATGCTTACAACTTTGGTACCCCGAAATAGTGCATTCAGGCCCGAAACACAAGTTTTGCATCTCTTACGTGCCGAAGGTTAGCGAAATGTTCTGAAACACTCCTAAACATCATTTTGGGTCCAATGGAGTAAAATGGATGGTTCACAACTTCATTACCCTGAAATAGTGCATTCAGGCGCGAACACAAGTTTTGCATCTTTTTACGCGCCGAAGGTTATCGAAATGCTCTGAAACACTCCCAAACATCATTTTGGTTCCAATGGAGTAGAATGGATGCTTCGCAACTTTGGTACCCTGAAATAGTACATTCAGGCCCGAAACACAAGTTTTTCATCTTTTTACGTGCCGAAGGTTAGCAAAATGCATTGAAACACTTCCAAACGTCATTTTGGGTCTAATGGACCAGAATGGATGCTTCGCAACTTTGGTACCCCGAAATAGTGCATTCAGGCCTGAAACAGAAGTTTTGCATCTTTTTCGTGCCGAAGGTTAGCAAAATGCTCTGAAACACTCCAAAACATCATTTTGGGTCCAATGGAGTAGAATGGATGCTTCACAACTTCGGTACCCCGAAATAGTGCATTCAGGCGCGAACACAACTTTTGCATCTTTTACGTGCCGAAGGTTAGCGAAATGCTCTGAAACACTCCCAAACATCATTTTGGGTCCAATGGAGTAGAATGGAGGCTTTACAACTTCGGTACCCCAAAATAGTGCATTCAGGGCCGAAACACAAATTTTGCATCTCTTACATGCCGAATGTTAGCGAAATGCTCTGAAACACTCCTAAACATCATTTTGGGTCCAATGGAGTAGAATGGATGCTTCACAACTTCGATACCCCGAATAGTGCATTCATGCCCGAAACACAACTTTTGCATCTTTTACGTGCCGAAGGTTAGCGAAATGCTCTGAAACACTCCCAAACATCATTTTGGTTCCAATGGACTAGAATGGATGCTTCACAACATTAGTACCCCTAAATAGTGCATTCAATCCCGTAACACAAGTTTTGCATCTTTTACGTGCCGAAGGTTAGCGAAATGCTCTGAAACACTCCAAAACATCATTTTGGGTCCAATGGAGTAGAATGGATGCTTCACAACTTCGGTACCCCGAAATAGTGCATTCAGGCCCGAAACACAAGTTTTGCATCTGTTTACGTGCCGAAGGTTAGCGAAATGCTCTGAAACACTCCCAAACATCATTTTGGGTCCAATGGAGTAGAATGGATGCTTACAACTTTGGTACCCCGAAATAGTGCATTCAGGCCCGAAACACAAGTTTTGCATCTCTTACGTGCCGAAGGTTAGCGAAATGTTCTGAAACACTCCTAAACATCATTTTGGGTCCAATGGAGTAAAATGGATGGTTCACAACTTCATTACCCCCCAAACATCATTTTGGTTCCAATGGAGTAGAATGGATGCTTCGCAACTTTGGTACCCCGAAATAGTACATTCAGGCCTGAAACACAAGTTTTTCATCTTTTTACGTGCCGAAGGTTAGCAAAATGCATTGAAACACTTCCAAACGTCATTTTGGGTCTAATGGACCAGAATGGATGCTTCGCAACTTTGGTACCCCGAAATAGTGCATTCAGGCCTGAAACAGAAGTTTTGCATCTTTTTCGTGCCGAAGGTTAGCAAAATGCTCTGAAACACTCCAAAACATCATTTTGGGTCCAATGGAGTAGAATGGATGCTTCACAACTTCGGTACCCCGAAATAGTGCATTCAGGCGCGAACACAACTTTTGCATCTTTTACGTGCCGAAGGTTAGCGAAATGCTCTGAAACACTCCCAAACATCATTTTGGGTCCAATGGAGTAGAATGGAGGCTTTACAACTTCGGTACCCCAAAATAGTGCATTCAGGGCCGAAACACAAATTTTGCATCTCTTACATGCCGAATGTTAGCGAAATGCTCTGAAACACTCCTAAACATCATTTTGGGTCCAATGGAGTAGAATGGATGCTTCACAACTTCGATACCCCGAATAGTGCATTCATGCCCGAAACACAACTTTTGCATCTTTTACGTGCCGAAGGTTAGCGAAATGCTCTGAAACACTCCCAAACATCATTTTGGTTCCAATGGACTAGAATGGATGCTTCACAACATTAGTACCCCTAAATAGTGCATTCAATCCCGTAACACAAGTTTTGCATCTTTTACGTGCCGAAGGTTAGCGAAATGCTCTGAAACACTCCAAAACATCATTTTGGGTCCAATGGAGTAGAATGGATGCTTCACAACTTCGGTACCCCGAAATAGTGCATTCAGGCCCGAAACACAAGTTTTGCATCTGTTTACGTGCCGAAGGTTAGCGAAATGCTCTGAAACACTCCCAAACATCATTTTGGGTCCAATGGAGTAGAATGGATGCTTACAACTTTGGTACCCCGAAATAGTGCATTCAGGCCCGAAACACAAGTTTTGCATCTCTTACGTGCCGAAGGTTAGCGAAATGTTCTGAAACACTCCTAAACATCATTTTGGGTCCAATGGAGTAAAATGGATGGTTCACAACTTCATTACCCCCCAAACATCATTTTGGTTCCAATGGAGTAGAATGTATGCTTCGCAACTTTGGTACCCCGAAATAGTACATTCAGGCCTGAAACACAAGTTTTTCATCTTTTTACGTGCCGAAGGTTAGCAAAATGCATTGAAACACTTCCAAACGTCATTTTGGGTCTAATGGACCAGAATGGATGCTTCGCAACTTTGGTACCCCGAAATAGTGCATTCAGGCCTGAAACAGAAGTTTTGCATCTTTTTCGTGCCGAAGGTTAGCAAAATGCTCTGAAACACTCCAAAACATCATTTTGGGTCCAATGGAGTAGAATGGATGCTTCACAACTTCGGTACCCCGAAATAGTGCATTCAGGCGCGAACACAACTTTTGCATCTTTTACGTGCCGAAGGTTAACGAAATGCTCTGAAACACTCCCAAACATCATTTTGGGTCCAATGGAGTAGAATGGAGGCTTTACAACTTCGGTACCCCAAAATAGTGCATTCAGGGCCGAAACACAAATATTGCATCTCTTACATGCCGAATGTTAGCGAAATGCTCTGAAACACTCCTAAACATCATTTTGGGTCCAATGGAGTAGAATGGATGCTTCACAACTTCGATACCCCGAATAGTGCATTCAGGCCCGAAACACAACTTTTGCATCTTTTACGTGCCGAAGGTTAGCGAAATGCTCTGAAACACTCCCAAACATCATTTTGGTTCGAATGGACTAGAATGGATGCTTCACAACATTAGTACCCCGAAATAGTGCATTCAAGCCCGTAACACAAGTTTTGCATCTTTTACGTGCCGAAGGTTAGCGAAATGCTCTGAAACACTCCAAAACATCATTTTGGGTCCAATGGAGTAGAATGGATGCTTCACAACTTCGGTACCCCGAAATAGTGCATTCAGGCCCGAAACACAAGTTTTGCATCTGTTTACGTGCTGAAGGTTAGCGAAATGCTCTGAAACACTCCCAAACATCATTTCGGGTC
The DNA here is from genome assembly GCA_036936925.1 of Cenchrus fungigraminus. Taxonomy (NCBI): domain Eukaryota; kingdom Viridiplantae; phylum Streptophyta; class Magnoliopsida; order Poales; family Poaceae; genus Cenchrus; species Cenchrus fungigraminus. The sequence continues at coordinate 116,040 of JAQONI010000067.1, forward strand.
CAATGGAGTAGAATGGATGCTTACAACTTTGGTACCCCGAAATAGTGCATCAGGCCCGAAACACAAGTTTTGCATCTCTTACATGCCGAAGGTTAGCGAAATGTTCTGAAACACTCCTAAACATCATTTTGGGTCCAATGGAGTAAAATGGATGGTTCACAACTTCATTACCCCGAAATAGTGCATTCAGGCGCGAACACAAGTTTTGCATCTTTTTACGTGCCGAAGGTTAGCGAAATGCTCTGAAACACTCCCAAACATCATTTTGGTTCCAATGGAGTAGAATGGATGCTTCGCAACTTTGGTACCCCAAAATAGTACATTCAGGCCCGAAACACAAGTTTTTCATCTTTTTACGTGCCGAAGGTTAGCAAAATGCATTGAAACACTTCCAAACGTCATTTTGGGTCTAATGGACCAGAATGGATGCTTCGCAACTTTGGTACCCCGAAATAGTGCATTCAGGCCTGAAACAGAAGTTTTGCATCTTTTTCGTGCCGAAGGTTAGCAAAATGCTCTGAAACACTCCAAAACATCATTTTGGGTCCAATGGAGTAGAATGGATGCTTCACAACTTCGGTACCCCGAAATAGTGCATTCAGGCGCGAACACAACTTTTGCATCTTTTACGTGCCGAAGGTTAGCGAAATGCTCTGAAACACTCCCAAACATCATTTAGGGTCCAATGGAGTAGAATGGAGGCTTTACAACTTCGGTACCCCAAAATAGTGCATTCAGGGCCGAAACACAAATTTTGCATCTCTTACATGCCGAATGTTAGCGAAATGCTCTGAAACACTCCTAAACATCATTTTGGGTCCAATGGAGTAGAATGGATGCTTCACAACTTCGATACCCCGAATAGTGCATTCATGCCCGAAACACAACTTTTGCATCTTTTACGTGCCGAAGGTTAGCGAAATGCTCTGAAACACTCCCAAACATCATTTTGGTTCCAATGGACTAGAATGGATGCTTCACAACATTAGTACCCCTAAATAGTGCATTCAATCCCGTAACACAAGTTTTGCATCTTTTACGTGCCGAAGGTTAGCGAAATGCTCTGAAACACTCCAAAACATCATTTTGGGTCCAATGGAGTAGAATGGATGCTTCACAACTTCGGTACCCCGAAATAGTGCATTCAGGCCCGAAACACAAGTTTTGCATCTGTTTACGTGCCGAAGGTTAGCGAAATGCTCTGAAACACTCCCAAACATCATTTCGGGTCCAATGGAGTAGAATGGATGCTTACAACTTTGGTACCCCGAAATAGTGCATTCAGGCCCGAAACACAAGTTTTGCATCTCTTACGTGTCGAAGGTTAGCGAAATGTTCTGAAACACTCCTAAACATCATTTTGGGTCCAATGGAGTAAAATGGATGGTTCACAACTTCATTACCCCCCAAACATCATTTTGGTTCCAATGGAGTAGAATGTATGCTTCGCAACTTTGGTACCCCGAAATAGTACATTCAGGCCTGAAACACAAGTTTTTCATCTTTTTACGTGCCGAAGGTTAGCAAAATGCATTGAAACACTTCCAAACGTCATTTTGGGTCTAATGGACCAGAATGGATGCTTCGCAACTTTGGTACCCCGAAATAGTGCATTCAGGCCTGAAACAGAAGTTTTGCATCTTTTTCGTGCCGAAGGTTAGCAAAATGCTCTGAAACACTCCAAAACATCATTTTGGGTCCAATGGAGTAGAATGGATGCTTCACAACTTCGGTACCCCGAAATAGTGCATTCAGGCGCGAACACAACTTTTGCATCTTTTACGTGCCGAAGGTTAACGAAATGCTCTGAAACACTCCCAAACATCATTTTGGGTCCAATGGAGTAGAATGGAGGCTTTACAACTTCGGTACCCCAAAATAGTGCATTCAGGGCCGAAACACAAATATTGCATCTCTTACATGCCGAATGTTAGCGAAATGCTCTGAAACACTCCTAAACATCATTTTGGGTCCAATGGAGTAGAATGGATGCTTCACAACTTCGATACCCCGAATAGTGCATTCAGGCCCGAAACACAACTTTTGCATCTTTTACGTGCCGAAGGTTAGCGAAATGCTCTGAAACACTCCCAAACATCATTTTGGTTCGAATGGACTAGAATGGATGCTTCACAACATTAGTACCCCGAAATAGTGCATTCAAGCCCGTAACACAAGTTTTGCATCTTTTACGTGCCGAAGGTTAGCGAAATGCTCTGAAACACTCCAAAACATCATTTTGGGTCCAATGGAGTAGAATGGATGCTTCACAACTTCGGTACCCCGAAATAGTGCATTCAGGCCCGAAACACAAGTTTTGCATCTGTTTACGTGCTGAAGGTTAGCGAAATGCTCTGAAACACTCCCAAACATCATTTCGGGTCCAATGGAGTAGAATGGATGCTTACAACTTTGGTACCCCGAAATAGTGCATTCAGGCCCGAAACACAAGTTTTGCATCTCTTACGTGCCGAAGGTTAGCGAAATGTTCTGAAACACTCCTAAACATCATTTTGGGTCCAATGGAGTAAAATGGATGGTTCACAACTTCATTACCCCGAAATAGTGCATTCAGGCGCGAACACAAGTTTTGCATCTTTTTACGTGCCGAAGGTTAGCGAAATGCTCTGAAACACTCCCAAACATCATTTTGGTTCCAATGGAGTAGAATGGATGCTTCGCAACTTTGGTACCCCGAAATAGTACATTCAGGCCCGAAACACAAGTTTTTCATCTTTTTACGTGCCGAAGGTTAGCAAAATGCATTGAAACACTTCCAAACGTCATTTTGGGTCTAATGGACCAGAATGGATGCTTCGCAACTTTGGTACCCCGAAATAGTGCATTCAGGCCTGAAACAGAAGTTTTGCATCTTTTTCGTGCCGAAGGTTAGCAAAATGCTCTGAAACACTCCAAAACATCATTTTGGGTCCAATGGAGTAGAATGGATGCTTCACAACTTCGGTACCCCGAAATAGTGCATTCAGGCGCGAACACAACTTTTGCATCTTTTACGTGCCGAAGGTTAGCGAAATGCTCTGAAACACTCCCAAACATCATTTTGGGTCCAATGGAGTAGAATGGAGGCTTTACAACTTCGGTACCCCAAAATAGTGCATTCAGGGCCGAAACACAAATTTTGCATCTCTTACATGCCGAATGTTAGCGAAATGCTCTGAAACACTCCTAAACATCATTTTGGGTCCAATGGAGTAGAATGGATGCTTCACAACTTCGATACCCCGAATAGTGCATTCATGCCCGAAACACAACTTTTGCATCTTTTACGTGCCGAAGGTTAGCGAAATGCTCTGAAACACTCCCAAACATCATTTTGGTTCCAATGGACTAGAATGGATGCTTCACAACATTAGTACCCCTAAATAGTTCATTCAATCCCGTAACACAAGTTTTGCATCTTTTACGTGCCGAAGGTTAGCGAAATGCTCTGAAACACTCCAAAACATCATTTTGGGTCCAATGGAGTAGAATGGATGCTTCACAACTTCGGTACCCCGAAATAGTGCATTCAGGCCCGAAACACAAGTTTTGCATCTGTTTACGTGCCGAAGGTTAGCGAAATGCTCTGAAACACTCCCAAACATCATTTCGGGTCCAATGGAGTAGAATGGATGCTTACAACTTTGGTACCCCGAAATAGTGCATTCAGGCCCGAAACACAAGTTTTGCATCTCTTACGTGCCGAAGGTTAGCGAAATGTTCTGAAACACTCCTAAACATCATTTTGGGTCCAATGGAGTAAAATGGATGGTTCACAACTTCATTACCCCCCAAACATCATTTTGGTTCCAATGGAGTAGAATGGATGCTTCGCAACTTTGGTACCCCGAAATAGTACATTCAGGCCTGAAACACAAGTTTTTCATCTTTTTACGTGCCGAAGGTTAGCAAAATGCATTGAAACACTTCCAAACGTCATTTTGGGTCTAATGGACCAGAATGGATGCTTCGCAACTTTGGTACCCCGAAATAGTGCATTCAGGCCTGAAACAGAAGTTTTGCATCTTTTTCGT
>JAQONI010000068.1:0-167225 GCA_036936925.1 Cenchrus fungigraminus
ATGAAAATAACTTGTGTTCCGGGCCTGAATGCACTGTTACGGGGTACCGAAGTTGTAAAAATGGTTTTGCAACAAAAGCATCCGTTCTACTCAATTAGACTCAAAATGATGTTTGGGAGTGTTGCATAGCATTTCGCTAACCTTCCGCATGTAAATAACTTGTGTTCCGGGCCTGAATGCACTGTTACGGGGTACCGAAGTTGCAAAAATGGTTTTGCAACAAAAGCATCCGTTCTACTCCATTTGACTCAAAATGACGTTAGGGAGTGTTTTGCAGCATTTCGCAAACCTTCAGCATCTAAATAACTTGTGTTTCGGGCCTGAATGCACTGTTACGGGGTACCGAAGTTGCAAAAATGGTTTTGCAACAAAAGCATCCGTTCTACTCCATTAGACTAAAAATGATGTTTCGAAGTGTTGCATTTCGCTAACCTTCGTCATATAAATAACTTGTGTTTCGGGCCTGGATGCACAGTTACGGGGTACCGATGTTGCAAAAATGGTTTTGCAACAAAAGCATCCGTTCTACTCAATTAGACTCAAAATGATGTTTGGGAGTGTTTTGGTGCATTTCGCTAACCTTCGGGATGAAAATAACTTGTGTTCCGGGCCTGAATGCACTATTACGGTGTACCGAAGTTGTAAAAATGGTTTTGCAACAAAAGCATCCTTTCTACTCCATTAGACTCAAAATGATGTTTCCGACTGTTGCATTTCGCTAACCTTCGGCATATAAATAACTTGTGTTTCGGGCCTGAATGCACTGTTACGGGGTACCGTAGTTGCAAAAATGGTTTTGCAACAAAAGCATCCGTTCTACTCAATTAGACTCAAGATGATATTTGGGAGTGTTTTGGAGCATTTCGCTAACCTTCGGCATGTAAATAACTTGTGTTCCGGGCCTGAATGCACTGTTACGGGGTACCGAAGATGCAAAAATGGTTTTGCCACAAAAGCATATGTTCTACTCCATTAGACTCAGAATGATGTTTCGGAGTGTTGCATTTCGCTAACCTTCGGCATATAAATAACTTGAGTTTCGGGCCTGGATGCACAGTTACGGGGTACCGAAGTTGCACAAATGATTTTGCAACAAAAGCATCCATTCTACTCAATTAGACTGAAAATGATGTTTGGGAGTGTTTTGGAGCATTTCGCTAACCTTCGGCATGAAAATAACTTGTGTTCCGGGCCTGAATGCATTGCTACGGGGTACCGAAGTTGCAAAAATGGTTTTGCAACAAAAGCATCCGTTCTACTCCATTAGACTCAAAATGATGTTTCGGAGTGTTGCATTTCGCTAACCTTCGGCATATAAATAACTTGTGTTTCGGGCCTGGATGCACAGTTACGGGGTACCGAAGTTGCAAAAATGGTTTTGCAACAAAAGCATCCGTTCTACTCAATTAGACTCAAAATGATATTTGGGAGTGTTTTGGAGCATTTCGCTAACCTTCGGCATGAAAATAACTTGTGTTCCGGGCCTGAATGCACTATTACGGGGTACCGAAGTTGCAAAAATGGTTTTGAAACAAAAGCATCCGTTCTACTCCATTAGACTCAAAATGATGTTTGGGAGTGTTTTGGAGTATTTCGCTAACCTTCGGCATGTAAATAACTTGTGTTTCAGGCCTGAATGCACTGTTACGGGGTACCGAAGTTGCAAAAATGGTTTTGCAACAAAAGCATATGTTCTACTCCATTAGACTCAAAATGATGTTTCGGAGTGTTGCATTTCGCTAACCTTCGGCATATAAATAACTTGAGTTTCGGGCCTGGATGCACAGTTACGGGGTACCGAAGTTGCACAAATTATTTTGCAACAAAAGCATCCATTCTACTCAATTAGACTCAAAATGATGTTTGGGAGTGTTTTGGAGCATTTCGCTAACTTTCGGCATGAAAATAACTTGTGTTTCAGGCCTGAATGCACTGTTACGGGGTACCGAAGTTGCAAAAATGGTTTTGCAACAAAAGCATATGTTCTACTCCATTAGACTCAAAATGATGTTTCAGAGTGTTGCATTTCGCTAACCTTCAGCATATAAATAACTTGTGTTTCGGGCCTGGATGCACAGTTACGGGGTACCGAAGTTGCAAAAATGGTTTTGCAACAAAAGCATATGTTCTACTCCATTAGACTCAAAATGATGTTTCGGAGTGTTGCATTTCGCTAACCATCGGCATATAAATAACTTGAGTTTCGGGCCTGGATGCACAGTTACGGGGTACCGAAGTTGCACAAATGGTTTTGCAACAAAAGCATCCATTCTACTCAATTAAACTCAAAATGATGTTTGGGAGTGTTTTGGAGCATTTCGCTAACCTTCGGCATGTAAATAACTTGTGTTTCAGGCCTGAATGCACTGTTACGGGGTACCGAAATTGCAAAAATGGTTTGGCAACAAAAGCATCCGTTCTACTCAATTAGACTCAAAATGAAGTTTGGGAGTGTTTTGGAGCATTTCGCTAACCTTCGGCATGTAAATAACTTGTGTTTCAGGCCTGAATGCACTGTTACGGGGTACCGAAATTGCAAAAATGGTTTGGCAACAAAAGCATCCGTTCTACTCAATTAGACTCAAAATGAAGTTTGGGAGTGTTTTGGAGCATTTCGCTAACCTTCGGCATGAAAATAACTTGTGTTTCAGGCCTGAATGCACTGTTACGGGGTACTGAAGTTGCAAAAATGGTTTTGCAACAAAAGCATCCGTTCTACTCAATTAGACTCAAAATGATGTTTGGGAGTGTTTTGGAGCATTTCGCTAACCTTCGGCATGTAAATAACTTCTGTTCCGGGCCTGAATGCACTGTTACGGGGTACCGAAGTTGCAAAAATGGTTTTGCAACAAAAGCATCCGTTCTACTCCATTTGACTCAAAATGACGTTTGGGAGTGTTTTGCAGCATTTCGCAAACCTTCGGCATATAAATAACTTGTGTTTCGGGCCTGAATGCACTGTTACGGGGTACCGAAGTTGCAAAAATGGTTTTGCAACAAAAGCATCCGTTCTACTCCATTAGACTAAAAATGATGTTTCGAAGTGTTGCATTTCGCTAACCTTCGTCATATAAATAACTTGTGTTTCGGGCCTGGATGCACAGTTATGGGGTACCGAAGTTGCAAAAATGGTTTTGCAACAAAAGCATCCGTTCTACTCAATTAGACTCAAAATGATGTTTGGGAGTGTTTTGGTGCATTTCGCTAACCTTCGGGATGAAAATAACTTGTGTTCCGGGCCTGAATGCACTATTACGGTGTACCGAAGTTGTAAAAATGGTTTTGCAACAAAAGCATCCTTTCTACTCCATTAGACTCAAAATGATGTTTCCGACTGTTGCATTTCGCTAACCTTCGGCATATAAATAACTTGTGTTTCGGGCCTGAATGCACTGTTACGGGGTACCGTAGTTGCAAAAATGGTTTTGCAACAAAAGCATCCGTTCTACTCAATTAGACTCAAAATGATATTTGGGAGTGTTTTGGAGCATTTCGCTAACCTTCGGCATGTAAATAACTTGTGTTCCGGGCCTGAATGCACTGTTACGGGGTACCGAAGATGCAAAAATGGTTTTGCCACAAAAGCATATGTTCTACTCCATTAGACTCAGAATGATGTTTCGGAGTGTTGCATTTCGCTAACCTTCGGCATATAAATAACTTGTGTTTCGGGCCTGGATGCACAGTTACGGGGTACCGAAGTTGCACAAATGATTTTGCAACAAAAGCATCCATTCTACTCAATTAGACTGAAAATGATGTTTGGGACTGTTTTGGAGCATTTCTCTAACCTTCGGCATGTAAATAACTTGTGTTTCAGGCCTGAATGCACTGTTACGGGGTACCGAAATTGCAAAAATGGTTTGGCAACAAAAGCATCCGTTCTACTCAATTAGACTCAAAATGAAGTTTGGGAGTGTTTTGGAGCATTTCGCTGACCTTCGTCATGTAAATAACTTGTGTTTCAGGCCTGAATGCACTGTTACGGGGTACCGAAATTGCAAAAATGGTTTGGCAACAAAAGCATCCATTCTACTCAATTAGACTCAAAATGAAGTTTGGGAGTGTTTTGGAGCATTTCGCTAACCTTCGGCATGAAAATAACTTGTGTTTCAGGCCTGAATGCACTGTTACGGGGTACTGAAGTTGCAAAAATGGTTTTGCAACAAAAGCATCCGTTCTACTCAATTAGACTCAAAATGATGTTTGGGAGTGTTTTGGAGCATTTCGCTAACCTTCGGCATGTAAATAACTTCTGTTCCGGGCCTGAATGCACTGTTACGGGGTACCGAAGTTGCAAAAATGGTTTTGCAACAAAAGCATCCGTTCTACTCCATTTGACTCAAAATGACGTTTGGGAGTGTTTTGCAGCATTTCGCAAACCTTCGGCATATAAATAACTTGTGTTTCGGGCCTGAATGCACTGTTACGGGGTACCGAAGTTGCAAAAATGGTTTTGCAACAAAAGCATCTGTTCTACTCCATTAGACTCAAAATGATGTTTCGAAGTGTTGCATTTCGCTAACCTTCGTCATATAAATAACTTGTGTTTCGGGCCTGGATGCACAGTTACGGGGTATCGAAGTTGCAAAAATGGTTTTGTAACAAATGCATCCGTTCTACTCAATTAGACTCAAAATGATGTTTGGGAGTGTTTTGGTGCATTTCGCTAACCTTCGCCATTAAAATAACTTGTGTTCCGGGCCTGAATGCACTGTTACGGGGTACCGAAGTTGTAAAAATGGTTTTGCAACAAAAGCATCCTTTCTACTCCATTAGACTCAAAATGATGTTTCGGAGTGTTGCATTTCGCTAACCTTCGGCATATAAATAACTTGTGTTTCGGGCCTGGATGCACAGTTACGGGGTACCGAAGTTGCAAAAATGGTTTTGCAACAAAAGCATCCGTTCTACTCAATTAGACTCAAAATGATATTTGGGAGTGTTTTGGAGCATTTCGCTAACCTTCGGCATGTAAATAACTTGTGTTCCGAGCCTGAATGCACTGTTACGGGGTACCGAAGATGCAAAAATGGTTTTGCACCAAAAGCATATGTTCTACTCCATTAGACTCAAAATGATGTTTCGGAGTGTTGCATTTCGCTAACCTTCGGCATATAAATAACTTGAGTTTCGGGCCTGGATGCACAGTTACGGGGTACCGAAGTTGCACAAATGATTTTGCAACAAAAGCATCCATTCTACTCAATTAGACTCAAAATGATGTTTGGAAGTGTTTTGGAGCATTTCGCTAACCTTCGGCATGAAAATAACTTGTGTTTCAGGCCTGAATGCACTGTTACGGGGTACCGAAGTTGCAAAAATGGTTTTGCAACAAAAGCATCCGTTCTACTCAATTAGACTCAAAATGATGTTTGGGAGTGTTTTGGAGCATTTCGCTAACCTTCGGCATGTAAATAACTTGTGTTCCGGGCCTGAATGCACTGTTACGGGGTACCGAAGTTGCAAAAATGGTTTTGCAACAAAAGCATCCGTTCTACTCCATTTGATTCATAATGACGTTTGGGAGTGTTTTGCAGCATTTCGCAAACCTTCGGCATATAAATAACTTGTGTTTCGGGCCTGAATGCACTGTTACGGGGTACCGAAGTTGCAAAAATGGTTTTGCAACAAAAGCATCCATTCTACTCCATTAGACTCAAAATGATGTTTCGAAGTGTTGCATTTCGCTAACCTTCGTCATATAAATAACTTGTGTTTCGGGCCTGGATGCACAGTTACGGGGTATCGAAGTTGCAAAAATGGTTTTGCAACAAAAGCATCCGTTCTACTCAATTAGACTCAAAATGATGTTTGGGAGTGTTTTGGTGCATTTCGCTAACCTTCGCCATGAAAATAACTTGTGTTCCGGGCCTGAATGCACTGTTACGGGGTACCGAAGTTGTAAAAATGGTTTTGCAACAAAAGCATCCGTTCTACTCAATTAGACTCAAAATGATATTTGGGAGTGTTTTGGAGCATTTCGCTAACCTTCGGCATGTAAATAACTTGTGTTCTGAGCCTGAATGCACTGTTACGGGGTACCGAAGATGCAAAAATGGTTTTGCAACAAAAGCATATGTTCTACTCCGTTAGACTCAAAATGATGTTTCGGAGTGTTGCATTTCGCTAACCTTCGGCATATAAATAACTTGAGTTTCGGGCCTGGATCCACAGTTACGGGGTACCGAAGTTGCACAAATGATTTTGCAACAAAAGCATCCATTCTACTCAATTAGACTCAAAATGATGTTTGGGAGTGTTTTGGAGCATTTCGCTAACCTTCGGCATGAAAATAACTTGTGTTTCAGGCCTGAATGCACTGTTACGGGGTACCGAAGTTGCAAAAATGGTTTTGCAACAAAAGCATCCGTTCTACTCAATTAGACTCAAAATGATGTTTGGGAGTGTTTTGGAGCATTTCGCTAACCTTCGGCATGTAAATAACTTGTGTTCCGGGCCTGAATGCACTGTTACGGGGTACCGAAGTTGCAAAAATGGTTTTGCAACAAAAGCATCCGTTCTACTCCATTTGATTCATAATGACGTTTGGGAGTGTTTTGCAGCATTTCGCAAACCTTCGGCATATAAATAACTTGTGTTTCGGGCCTGAATGCACTGTTACGGGGTACCGAAGTTGCAAAAATGGTTTTGCAACAAAAGCATCCATTCTACTCCATTAGACTCAAAATGATGTTTCGAAGTGTTGCATTTCGCTAACCTTCGTCATATAAATAACTTGTGTTTCGGGCCTGGATGCACAGTTACGGGGTATCGAAGTTGCAAAAATGGTTTTGCAACAAAAGCATCCGTTCTACTCAATTAGACTCAAAATGATGTTTGGGAGTGTTTTGGTGCATTTCGCTAACCTTCGCCATGAAAATAACTTGTGTTCCGGGCCTGAATGCACTGTTACGGGGTACCGAAGTTGTAAAAATGGTTTTGCAACAAAAGCATCCGTTCTACTCAATTAGACTCAAAATGATATTTGGGAGTGTTTTGGAGCATTTCGCTAACCTTCGGCATGTAAATAACTTGTGTTCTGAGCCTGAATGCACTGTTACGGGGTACCGAAGATGCAAAAATGGTTTTGCAACAAAAGCATATGTTCTACTCCGTTAGACTCAAAATGATGTTTCGGAGTGTTGCATTTCGCTAACCTTCGGCATATAAATAACTTGAGTTTCGGGCCTGGATCCACAGTTACGGGGTACCGAAGTTGCACAAATGATTTTGCAACAAAAGCATCCATTCTACTCAATTAGACTCAAAATGATGTTTGGGAGTGTTTTGGAGCATTTCGCTAACCTTCGGCATGAAAATAACTTGTGTTTCAGGCCTGAATGCACTGTTACGGGGTACCGAAGTTGCAAAAATGGTTTTGCAACAAAAGCATCCGTTCTACTCAATTAGACTCAAAATGATGTTTGGGAGTGTTTTGGAGCATTTCGCTAACCTTCGGCATGTAAATAACTTGTGTTCCGGGCCTGAATGCACTGTTACGGGGTACCGAAGTTGCAAAAATGGTTTTGCAACAAAAGCATCCGTTCTACTCCATTTGATTCATAATGACGTTTGGGAGTGTTTTGCAGCATTTCGCAAACCTTCGGCATATAAATAACTTGTGTTTCGGGCCTGAATGCACTGTTACGGGGTACCGAAGTTGCAAAAATGGTTTTGCAACAAAAGCATCCATTCTACTCCATTAGACTCAAAATGATGTTTCGAAGTGTTGCATTTCGCTAACCTTCGTCATATAAATAACTTGTGTTTCGGGCCTGGATGCACAGTTACGGGGTATCGAAGTTGCAAAAATGGTTTTGCAACAAAAGCATCCGTTCTACTCAATTAGACTCAAAATGATGTTTGGGAGTGTTTTGGTGCATTTCGCTAACCTTCGCCATGAAAATAACTTGTGTTCCGGGCCTGAATGCACTGTTACGGGGTACCGAAGTTGTAAAAATGGTTTTGCAACAAAAGCATCCGTTCTACTCAATTAGACTCAAAATGATATTTGGGAGTGTTTTGGAGCATTTCGCTAACCTTCGGCATGTAAATAACTTGTGTTCTGAGCCTGAATGCACTGTTACGGGGTACCGAAGATGCAAAAATGGTTTTGCAACAAAAGCATATGTTCTACTCCGTTAGACTCAAAATGATGTTTCGGAGTGTTGCATTTCGCTAACCTTCGGCATATAAATAACTTGAGTTTCGGGCCTGGATCCACAGTTACGGGGTACCGAAGTTGCACAAATGATTTTGCAACAAAAGCATCCATTCTACTCAATTAGACTCAAAATGATGTTTGGGAGTGTTTTGGAGCATTTCGCTAACCTTCGGCATGAAAATAACTTGTGTTTCAGGCCTGAATGCACTGTTACGGGGTACCGAAGTTGCAAAAATGGTTTTGCAACAAAAGCATCCGTTCTACTCAATTAGACTCAAAATGATGTTTGGGAGTGTTTTGGAGCATTTCGCTAACCTTCGGCATGTAAATAACTTGTGTTCCGGGCCTGAATGCACTGTTACGGGGTACCGAAGTTGCAAAAATGGTTTTGCAACAAAAGCATCCGTTCTACTCCATTTGATTCATAATGACGTTTGGGAGTGTTTTGCAGCATTTCGCAAACCTTCGGCATATAAATAACTTGTGTTTCGGGCCTGAATGCACTGTTACGGGGTACCGAAGTTGCAAAAATGGTTTTGCAACAAAAGCATCCATTCTACTCCATTAGACTCAAAATGATGTTTCGAAGTGTTGCATTTCGCTAACCTTCGTCATATAAATAACTTGTGTTTCGGGCCTGGATGCACAGTTACTGGGTATCGAAGTTGCAAAAATGGTTTTGCAACAAAAGCATCCGTTCTACTCAATTAGACTCAAAATGATGTTTGGGAGTGTTTTGGTGCATTTCGCTAACCTTCGGCATGAAAATAACTTGTGTTCCGGGCCTGAATGCACTGTTACGCGGTACCGAAGTTGTAAAAATGGTTTTGCAACAAAAGCATCCTTTCTACTCCATTAGACTCAAAATGATGTTTCGGAGTGTTGCATTTCGCTAACCTTCGGCATATAAATAACTTGTGTTTCGGGCCTGGATGCACAGTTACGGGGTACCGAAGTTGCAAAAATGGTTTTGCAACAAAAGCATCCGTTCTACTCAATTAGACTCAAAATGATATTTGGGAGTGTTTTGGAGCATTTCGCTAACCTTCGGCACGTAAATAACTTGTGTTCCGGGCCTGAATGCACTGTTACGGGGTACCGAAGATGAAAAAATGGTTTTGCAACAAAAGCATATGTTCTACTCCATTAGACTCAAAATGATGTTTCGGAGTGTTGCATTTCGCTAACCTTCGGCATATAAATAACTTGAGTTTCGGGCCTGGATGCACAGTTACGGGGTACCGAAGTTGCACAAATGATTTTGCAACAAAAGCATCCATTCTACTCAATTAGAATCAAAATGATGTTTGGGAGTGTTTTGGAGCATTTCGCTAACCTTCGGCATGAAAATAACTTGAGTTCCGGGCCTGAATGCACTGCTACGGGGTACCGAAGTTGCAAAAATGGTTTTGCAACAAAAGCATCCGTTCTACTCCATTAGACTCAAAATGATGTTTCGGAGTGTTGCATTTCACTAACCTTCGACATATAAATAACTTGTGTTTCGTGCCTAGATGCACAGTTACGGGGTACCGAAGTTGCAAAAATGGTTTTGCAACAAAAGCATCTGTTCTACTCCATTAGACTCAAAATGATGTTTGGGAGTGTTTTGGAGCATTTCGCTAACCTTCGGTATGTCAATAACTTGTGTTCCGGGTCTGAATGCACAGTTACGGGGTACCGAAGTTGCAAAAATGGTTTTGCAACAAAAGCATTCGTTCTACTCAATTAGACTCAAAATGATGTTTGGGAGTGTTTTGGAGCATTTCGCTAACCTTCGGCATTAAAATAACTTGTGTTCCGGGTCTGAATGCACTATTACGGGGTACCGAAGTTGCAAAAATGGTTTTGAAACAAAAGCATCCGTTCTACTCCATTAGACTCAAAATGATGTTTGGGAGTGTTTTGGAGTATTTCGCTAACCTTCGGCATGTAAATAACTTGTGTTTCAGGCCTGAATGCACTGTTACGGGGTACCGAAGTTGCAAAAATGGTTTTGCAACAAAAGCATATGTTCTACTCCATTAGAGTCAAAATGATGTTTCAGAGTGTTGCATTTCGCTAACCTTCGGCATATAAATAACTTGTGTTTCGGGCCTGGATGCATAGTTACGGGGTACCGAAGTTGCAAAAATGGTTTTGCAACAAAAGCATATGTTCTACTCCATTAGACTCAAAATGATGTTTCGGAGTGTTGCATTTCGCTAACCTTCGGCATATAAATAACTTGAGTTTCGGGCCTGGATGCACAGTTACGGGGTACCGAAGTTGCACAAATGGTTTTGCAACAAAAGCATCCATTCTACTCAATTAGACTCAAAATGATGTTTGGGAGTGTTTTGGAGCATTTCGCTAACCTTCGGCATGAAAATAACTTGTGTTTCAGGCCTGAATGCACTGTTACGGGGTACCGAAGTTGCAAAAATGGTTTTGCAACAAAAGCATATGTTCTACTCCATTAGAGTCAAAATGATGTTTCAGAGTGTTGCATTTCGCTAACCTTCGGCATATAAATAACTTGTGTTTCGGGCCTGGATGCATAGTTACGGGGTACCGAAGTTGCAAAAATGGTTTTGCAACAAAAGCATATGTTCTACTCCATTAGACTCAAAATGATGTTTCGGAGTGTTGCATTTCGCTAACCTTCGGCATATAAATAACTTGAGTTTCGGGCCTGGATGCACAGTTACGGGGTACCGAAGTTGCACAAATGGTTTTGCAACAAAAGCATCCATTCTACTCAATTAGACTCAAAATGATGTTTGGGAGTGTTTTGGAGCATTTCGCTAACCTTCGGCATGAAAATAACTTGTGTTCCGGGCCTGAATGCACTGCTACGGGGTACCGAAGTTGCAAAAATGGTTTTGCAACAAAAGCATCTGTTCTACTCCATTAGACTCAAAATGATGTTTGGGAGTGTTTTGGAGCATTTCACTAAGCTTCGGCATGAAAATAACTTGTGTTCCGGGCCTGAATGCACTATTACGGGGTACCGAAGTTGCAAAAATGGTTTTGAAACAAAAGCATCCGTTCTACTCCATTAGACTCAAAATGATATTTGGGAGTGTTTTGGAGCATTTCGCTAACCTTCGGCATAAAAATAACTTGTGTTCCGGGCCTGAATGCACTGCTACGGGGTACCGAAGTTGCAAAAATGGTTTTGCAACAAAAGCATCCGTTCTACTCCATTAGACTCAAAATGATGTTTCGGAGTGTTGCATTTCACTAACCTTCGACATATAAATAACTTGTGTTTCGTGCCTAGATGCACAGTTACGGGGTACCGAAGTTGCAAAAATGGTTTTGCAGCAAAAGCATCTGTTCTACTCCATTAGACTCAAAATGATGTTTGGGAGTGTTTTGGAGCATTTCGCTAACCTTCGGCATGTCAATAACTTGTGTTCCGGGTCTGAATGCACAGTTACGGGGTACCGAAGATGCAAAAATGGTTTTGCAACAAAAGCATCCGTTCTACTCAATTAGACTAAAAATGATGTTTGGGAGTGTTTTGGAGTATTTCGCTAACCTTCGGCATGTAAATAACTTGTGTTTCAGGCCTGAATGCACTGTTACGGGGTACCGAAGTTGCAAAAATGGTTTTGCAACAAAAGCATATGTTCTACTCCATTAGAGTCAAAATGATGTTTCAGAGTGTTGCATTTCGCTAACCTTCGGCATATAAATAACTTGTGTTTCGGGCCTGGATGCATAGTTACGGGGTACCGAAGTTGCAAAAATGGTTTTGCAACAAAAGCATATGTTCTACTCCATTAGACTCAAAATGATGTTTCGGAGTGTTGCATTTCGCTAACCTTCGGCATATAAATAACTTGAGTTTCGGGCCTGGATGCACAGTTACGGGGTACCGAAGTTGCACAAATGGTTTTGCAACAAAAGCATCCATTCTACTCAATTAGACTCAAAATGATGTTTGGGAGTGTTTTGGAGCATTTCGCTAACCTTCGGCATGAAAATAACTTGTGTTTCAGGCCTGAATGCACTGTTACGGGGTACCGAAGTTGCAAAAATGGTTTTGCAACAAAAGCATATGTTCTACTCCATTAGAGTCAAAATGATGTTTCAGAGTGTTGCATTTCGCTAACCTTCGGCATATAAATAACTTGTGTTTCGGGCCTGGATGCATAGTTACGGGGTACCGAAGTTGCAAAAATGGTTTTGCAACAAAAGCATATGTTCTACTCCATTAGACTCAAAATGATGTTTCGGAGTGTTGCATTTCGCTAACCTTCGGCATATAAATAACTTGAGTTTCGGGCCTGGATGCACAGTTACGGGGTACCGAAGTTGCACAAATGGTTTTGCAACAAAAGCATCCATTCTACTCAATTAGACTCAAAATGATGTTTGGGAGTGTTTTGGAGCATTTCGCTAACCTTCGGCATGAAAATAACTTGTGTTCCGGGCCTGAATGCACTGCTACGGGGTACCGAAGTTGCAAAAATGGTTTTGCAACAAAAGCATCTGTTCTACTCCATTAGACTCAAAATGATGTTTGGGAGTGTTTTGGAGCATTTCACTAAGCTTCGGCATGAAAATAACTTGTGTTCCGGGCCTGAATGCACTATTACGGGGTACCGAAGTTGCAAAAATGGTTTTGAAACAAAAGCATCCGTTCTACTCCATTAGACTCAAAATGATATTTGGGAGTGTTTTGGAGCATTTCGCTAACCTTCGGCATAAAAATAACTTGTGTTCCGGGCCTGAATGCACTGCTACGGGGTACCGAAGTTGCAAAAATGGTTTTGCAACAAAAGCATCCGTTCTACTCCATTAGACTCAAAATGATGTTTCGGAGTGTTGCATTTCACTAACCTTCGACATATAAATAACTTGTGTTTCGTGCCTAGATGCACAGTTACGGGGTACCGAAGTTGCAAAAATGGTTTTGCAGCAAAAGCATCTGTTCTACTCCATTAGACTCAAAATGATGTTTGGGAGTGTTTTGGAGCATTTCGCTAACCTTCGGCATGTCAATAACTTGTGTTCCGGGTCTGAATGCACAGTTACGGGGTACCGAAGATGCAAAAATGGTTTTGCAACAAAAGCATCCGTTCTACTCAATTAGACTAAAAATGATGTTTGGGAGTGTTTTGGAGCATTTCGCTAACCTTCGGCATGAAAATAACTTGTGTTCCGGGCCTGAATGCACTATTACGGGGTACCGAAGTTGCAAAAATGGTTTTGAAACAAAAGCATCCGTTCTACTCCATTAGACTCAAAATGATGTTTGGGAGTGTTTTGGAGCATTTCGCTAACCTTCGGCATGTAAATAACTTGTGTTTCAGGCCTGAATGCACTGTTACGGGGTACCGAAGTTGCAAAAATGGTTTTGCAACAAAAGCATATGTTCTACTCCATTAGAGTCAAAATGATGTTTCAGTGTGTTGCATTTCGCTAACCTTCGGCATATAAATAACTTGTGTTTCGGGCCTGGATGCATAGTTACGGGGTACCGAAGTTGCAAAAATGGTTTTGCAACAAAAGCATATGTTCTACTCCATTAGACTCAAAATGATGTTTCGGAGTGTTGCATTTCGCTAACCTTCGGCATATAAATAACTTGAGTTTCGGGCCTGGATGCACAGTTACGGGGTACCGAAGTTGCACAAATGGTTTTGCAACAAAAGCATCCATTCTACTCAATTAGACTCAAAATGATGTTTGGGAGTGTTTTGGAGCATTTCGCTAACCTTCGGCATGAAAATAACTTGTGTTCCGGGCCTGAATGCACTGCTACGGGGTACCGAAGTTGCAAAAATGGTTTTGCAACAAAAGCATCTGTTCTACTCCATTAGACTCAAAATGATGTTTCGGAGTGTTGCATTTCGCTAACCTTCGGCATATAAATAACTTGAGTTTCGGGCCTGGATGCACAGTTACGGGGTACCGAAGTTGCACAAATGGTTTTGCAACAAAAGCATCCATTCTACTCAATTAGACTCAAAATGATGTTTGGGAGTGTTTTGGAGCATTTCGCTAACCTTCGGCATGAAAATAACTTGTGTTCCGGGCCTGAATGCACTGCTACGGGGTACCGAAGTTGCAAAAATGGTTTTGCAACAAAAGCATCTGTTCTACTCCATTAGACTCAAAATGATGTTTCGGAGTGTTGCATTTCGCTAACCTTCGACATATAAATAACTTGTGTTTCGTGCCTGGATGCACAGTTACGGGGTACCGAAGTTGCAAAAATGGTTTTGCAACAAAAGCATCCGTTCTACTCAATTAGACTCAAAATGATGTTTGGGAGTGTTTTGGAGCATTTCGCTAACCTTCGGCATGAAAATAACTTGTGTTCCGGGCCTGAATGCACTATTACGGGGTACCGAAGTTGCAAAAATGGTTTTGAAACAAAAGCATCCGTTCTACTCAATTAGACTCAAAATGATGTTTGGGAGTGTTTTGGAGTATTTCGCTAACCTTCGGCATGTAAATAACTTGTGTTTCAGGCCTGAATGCACTGTTACGGGGTACCGAAGTTGCAAAAATGGTTTTGCAACAAAAGCATATGTTCTACTCCATTAGACTCAAAATGATGTTTCAGAGTGTTGCATTTCGCTAACCTTCGGCATATAAATAACTTGTGTTTCGGGCCTGGATGCACAGTTACGGGGTACCGAAGTTGCAAAAATGGTTTTGCAACAAAAGCATCTGTTCTACTCCTTTAGACTCAAAATGATGTTTGGGAGTGTTTTGGAGCATTTCAGTTACCTTCGGCATGAAAATAACTTGTGTTCCGGGCCTGAATGCACTGTTACGGGGTACCGTAGTTGCAAAAATGGTTTTGCAACAAAAGCATCCGTTCTACTCAATTAGACTCAAAATGATGTTTGGGAGTGTTTTGGAGCATTTCGCTAACCTTCGGCATGTAAATAACTTGTGTTTCGGGCCTGAATGCACTGTTACGGGGTACCGAAGTTGCAAAAATGGTTTTGCAACAAAAGCATCCGTTCTACTCAATTAGACTCAAAATGATATTTGGGAGTGTTTTGGAGCATTTCACTAAGCTTCGGCATGAAAATAACTTGTGTTCCGGGCCTGAATGCACTGTTACGGGGTACCGAAGTTGCAAAAATGGTTTTGCAACAAAAGCATCCGTTCTAGTCCATTAGACTCAAAATGATGTTTGGGAGTGTTTTGGAGCATTTCGCTAACCTTCGGCATGTAAATAACTTGTGTTTCAGGCCTGAATGCACTGTTACGGGGTACCGAAGTTGCAAAAATGGTTTTGCAACAAAAGCATATGTTCTACTCCATTAGACTCAAAATGATGTTTCAGAGTGTTGCATTTCGCTAACCTTCGGCATATAAATAACTTGTGTTTCGGGCCTGGATGCACAGTTACGGGGTACCGAATTTCAAAAATGGTTTTGCAACAAAAGCATCTGTTCTACTCCTTTAGACTCAAAATGATGTTTGGGAGTGTTTTGGAGCATTTCGCTTACCTTCGGCATGAAAATAACTTGTGTTCCGGGCCTGAATGCACTGTTACGGGGTACCGTAGTTGCAAAAATGGTTTTGCAACAAAAGCATCCGTTCTACTCAATTAGACTCAAAATGATGTTTGGGAGTGTTTTGGAGCATTTCACTAAGCTTCGGCATGAAAATAACTTGTGTTCCGGGCCTGAATGCACTATTACGGGGTACCGAAGTTGCAAAAATGGTTTTGAAACAAAAGCATCCATTCTACTCCATTAGACTCAAAATGATGTTTGGGAGTGTTTTGGAGCATTTCGCTAACCTTCGGCATGTAAATAACTTGTGTTTCAGGCCTGAATGCACTGTTACGGGGTACCGAAGTTGCAAAAATGGTTTTGCAACAAAAGCATATGTTCTACTCCATTAGAGTCAAAATGATGTTTCAGAGTGTTGCATTTCGCTAACCTTCGGCATATAAATAACTTGTGTTTCGGGCCTGGATGCATAGTTACGGGGTACCGAAGTTGCAAAAATGGTTTTGCAACAAAAGCATATGTTCTACTCCATTAGACTCAAAATGATGTTTCGGAGTGTTGCATTTCGCTAACCTTCGGCATATAAATAACTTGAGTTTCGGGCCTGGAGGCACAGTTATGGGGTACCGAAGTTGCACAAATGGTTTTGCAACAAAAGCATCCATTCTACTCAATTAGACTCAAAATGATGTTTGGGAGTGTTTTGGAGCATTTCGCTAACCTTCGGCATGAAAATAACTTGTGTTCCGGGCCTGAATGCACTGCTACGGGGTACCGAAGTTGCAAAAATGGTTTTGCAACAAAAGCATCTGTTCTACTCCATTAGACTCAAAATGATGTTTCGGAGTGTTGCATTTCGCTAACCTTCGACATATAAATAACTTGTGTTTCGTGCCTGGATGCACAGTTACGGGGTACCGAAGTTGCAAAAATGGTTTTGCAACAAAAGCATCCGTTCTACTCAATTAGACTCAAAATGATGTTTGGGAGTGTTTTGGAGCATTTCGCTAACCTTCGGCATGAAAATAACTTGTGTTCCGGGCCTGAATGCACTGCTACGGGGTACCGAAGTTGCAAAAATGGTTTTGCAACAAAAGCATCTGTTCTACTCCATTAGACTCAAAATGATGTTTCGGAGTGTTGCATTTCGCTAACCTTCGACATATAAATAACTTGTGTTTCGTGCCTGGATGCACAGTTACGGGGTACCGAAGTTGCAAAAATGGTTTTGCAACAAAAGCATCCGTTCTACTCAATTAGACTCAAAATGATGTTTGGGAGTGTTTTGGAGCATTTCGCTAACCTTCGGCATGAAAATAACTTGTGTTCCGGGCCTGAATGCACTATTACGGGGTACCGAAGTTGCAAAAATGGTTTTGAAACAAAAGCATCCGTTCTACTCAATTAGACTCAAAATGATGTTTGGGAGTGTTTTGGAGTATTTCGCTAACATTCGGCATGTAAATAACTTGTGTTTCAGGCCTGAATGCACTGTTACGGGGTACCGAAGTTGCAAAAATGGTTTTGCAACAAAAGCATATGTTCTACTCCATTAGACTCAAAATGATGTTTCAGAGTGTTGCATTTCGCTAACCTTCGGCATATAAATAACTTGTGTTTCGGGTCTGGATGCACAGTTACGGGGTACCGAAGTTGCAAAACTGGTTTTGCAACAAAAGCATCTGTTCTACTCCTTTAGACTCAAAATGATGTTTGGGAGTGTTTTGGAGCATTTCGCTTACCTTCGGCATGAAAATAACTTGTGTTCCGGGCCTGAATGCACTGTTACGGGGTACCGTAGTTGCAAAAATGGTTTTGCAACAAAAGCATCCGTTCTACTCAATTAGACTCAAAATGATGTTTGGGAGTGTTTTGGAGCATTTCACTAAGCTACGGCATGAAAATAACTTGTGTTCCGGGCCTGAATGCACTATTACGGGGTACCGAAGTTGCAAAAATGGTTTTGAAACAAAAGCATCCGTTCTACTCCATTAGACTCAAAATGATGTTTGGGAGTGTTTTGGAGCATTTCGCTAACCTTCGGCATGTAAATAACTTGTGTTTCAGGCCTGAATGCACTGTTACGGGGTACCGAAGTTGCAAAAATGGTTTTGCAACAAAAGCATATGTTCTACTCCATTAGAGTCAAAATGATGTTTCAGAGTGTTGCATTTCGCTAACCTTCGGCATATAAATAACTTGTGTTTCGGGCCTGGATGCATAGTTACGGGGTACCGAAGTTGCAAAAATGGTTTTGCAACAAAAGCATCTGTTCTACTCCTTTAGACTCAAAATGATGTTTCGGAGTGTTGCATTTTGCTAACCTTCGGCATATAAATAACTTGAGTTTCGGGCCTGGACGCACAGTTACGGGGTACCGAAGTTGCACAAATGGTTTTGCAACAAAAGCATCCATTCTACTCAATTAGACTCAAAATGATGTTTGGGAGTGTTTTGGAGCATTTCGCTAACCTTCGGCATGAAAATAACTTGTGTTCCGGGCCTGAATGCACTGCTACGGGGTACCGAAGTTGGAAAAATGGTTTTGCAACAAAAGCATCTGTTCTACTCCATTAGACTCAAAATGATGTTTCGGAGTGTTGCATTTCGCTAACCTTCGACATATAAATAACTTGTGTTTCGTGCCTGGATGCACAGTTACGGGGTACCGAAGTTGCAAAAATGGTTTTGCAACAAAAGCATCCGTTCTACTCAATTAGACTCAAAATGATGTTTGGGAGTTTTTTGGAGCATTTCACTAAGCTTCGGCATGAAAATAACTTGTGTTCCGGGCCTGAATGCACTGTTACGGGGTACCGAAGTTGCAAAAATGTTTTTGCAACAAAAGCATCCGTTCTAGTCCATTAGACTCAAAATGATGTTTGGGAGTGTTTTGGAGCATTTCGCTAACCTTCGGCATGTAAATAACTTGTGTTTCAGGCCTGAATGCACTGTTACGGGGTACCGAAGTTGCAAAAATGGTTTTGCAACAAAAGCATATGTTCTACTCCATTAGACTCAAAATGATGTTTCAGAGTGGAGCATTTCGCTAACCTTCGGCATATAAATAACTTGTGTTTCGGGCCTGGATGCACAGTTACGGGGTACCGAAGTTGCAAAAATGGTTTTGCAACAAAAGCATTTGTTCTACTCCTTTAGACTCAAAATGATGTTTGGGAGTGTTTTGGAGCATTTCGCTTACCTTCGGCATGAAAATAACTTGTGTTCCGGGCCTGAATGCACTGTTACGAGGTACCGTAGTTGCAAAAATGGTTTTGCAACAAAAGCATCCGTTCTACTCAATTAGACTCAAAATGATGTTTGGGAGTGTTTTGGAGCATTTCGCTAACCTTCGGCATGTAAATAACTTGTGTTTCGGGCCTGAATGCACTGTTACGGGGTACCGAAGTTGCAAAAATGGTTTTGCAACAAAAGCATCCGTTCAACTCAATTAGACTCAAAATGATATTTGGGAGTGTTTTGGAGCATTTCACTAAGCTTCGGCATGAAAATAACTTGTGTTCCGGGCCTGAATGCACTGTTACGGGGTACCGAAGTTGCAAAAATGGTTTTGCAACAAAAGCATCCGTTCTAGTCCATTAGACTCAAAATGATGTTTGGGAGTGTTTTGGAGCATTTCGTTAACCTTCGGCATGTAAATAACTTGTGTTTCAGGCCTGAATGCACTGTTACGGGGTACCGAAGTTGCAAAAATGGTTTTGCAACAAAAGCATATGTTCTACTCCATTAGACTCAAAATGATGTTTCAGAGTGTTGCATTTCGCTAACCTTCGGCATATAAATAACTTGTGTTTCGGGCCTGGATGCACAGTTACGGGGTACCGAAGTTGCAAAAATGGTTTTGCAACAAAAGCATCTGTTCTACTCCTTTAGACTCAAAATGATGTTTGGGAGTGTTTTGGAGCATTTCGCTTACCTTCGGCATGAAAATAACTTGTGTTCCGGGCCTGAATGCACTGTTACGGGGTACCGTAGTTGCAAAAATGGTTTTGCAACAAAAGCATCCGTTCTACTCAATTAGACTCAAAATGATGTTTGGGAGTGTTTTGGAGCATTTCACTAAGCTTCGGCATGAAAATAACTTGTGTTCCGGGCCTGAATGCACTATTACGGGGTACCGAAGTTGCAAAAATGGTTTTGAAACAAAAGCATCCGTTCTACTCCATTAGACTCAAAATGAAGTTTGGGAGTGTTTTGGAGCATTTCGCTAACCTTCGGCATGTAAATAACTTGTGTTTCAGGCCTGAATGCACTGTTACGGGGTACCGAAGTTGCAAAAATGGTTTTGCAACAAAAGCATATGTTCTACTCCATTAGAGTCAAAATGATGTTTCAGAGTGTTGCATTTCGCTAACCTTCGGCATATAAATAACTTGTGTTTCGGGCCTGGATGCATAGTTACGGGGTACCGAAGTTGCAAAAATGGTTTTGCAACAAAAGCATATGTTCTACTCCATTAGACTCAAAATGATGTTTCGGAGTGTTGCATTTTGCTAACCTTCGGCATATAAATAACTTGAGTTTCGGGCCTGGATGCACAGTTACGGGGTACCGAAGTTGCACAAATGGTTTTGCAACAAAAGCATCCATTCTACTCAATTAGACTCAAAATGATGTTTGGGAGTGTTTTGGAGCATTTCGCTAACCTTCGGCATGAAAATAACTTGTGTTCCGGGCCTGAATGCACAGCTACGGAGTACCGAAGTTGCAAAAATGGTTTTGCAACAAAAGCATCTGTTCTACTCCTTTAGACTCAAAATGATGTTTGGGAGTGTTTTGGAGCATTTCGCTAACCTTCGGCATGTAAATAACTTGTGTTCCGGGCCTGAATGCACTGTTACGGGGTACCGAAGTTGCAAAAATGGTTTTGTAACAAAAGCATCCGTTCTACTCAATTAGACTCAAAATGATGTTTGGGAGTGTTTTGGAGCATTTCGCTTACCTTCGGCATGAAAATAACTTGTGTTCCGGGCCTGAATGCACTGTTACGGGGTACCGTAGTTGCAAAAATGGTTTTGCAACAAAAGCATCCGTTCTACTCAATTAGACTCAAAATGATGTTTGGGAGTGTTTTGGAGCATTTCGCTAACCTTCGGCATGTAAATAACTTGTGTTTCGGGCCTGAATGCACTGTTACGGGGTACCGAAGCTGCAAAAATGGTTTTGCAACAAAAGCATCCGTTCTACTCAATTAGACTCAAAATGATGTTTGGGAGTGTTTTGGAGCATTTCACTAAGCTTCGGCATGAAAATAACTTGTGTTCCGGGCCTGAATGCACTGTTACGGGGTACCGAAGTTGCAAAAATGTTTTTGCAACAAAAGCTTCCGTTCTAGTCCATTTGACTCAAAATGATGTTTGGGAGTGTTTTGGAGCATTTCGCTAACCTTCGGCATGTAAATAACTTGTGTTTCAGGCCTGAATGCACTGTTACGGGGTACCGAAGTTGCAAAAATGATTTTGCAACAAAAGCATATGTTCTACTCCATTAGACTCAAAATGATGTTTGGGAGTGTTTTGCAGCATTTCGCAAACCTTCGGAATGTAAATAACTTGTGTTTCGGGCCTGAATGCACTGTTACGGGGTACCGAAGTTGCAAAAATGGTTTTGCAACAAAAGCATCCGTTCTACTCCATTAGACTCAAAATGATGTTTCGAAGTGTTGCATTTCGCTAACCTTCGTCATATAAATAACTTGTGTTTCGGGCCTGGATGCACAGTTACGAGGTACCGAAGTTGCAAAAATGGTTTTGCAACAAAAGCATCCGTTCTACTCAATTAGACTCAAAATGATGTTTGGGAGTGTTTTGGTGCATTTCGCTAACCTTCGGCATGAAAATAACTTGTGTTCCGGGCCTGAATGCACTGTTACGGGGTACCGAAGTTGTAAAAATGGTTTTGCAACAAAAGCATCCGTTCTACTCCATTAGACTCAAAATGATGTTTCGGAGTGTTGCATTTCGCTAACCTTCGACATATAAATAACTTGTGTTTCGTGCCTGGATGCACAGTTACGGGGTTCCGAAGTTGCAAAAATGGTTTTGCAACAAAAGCATCCGTTCTACTCCATTAGACTCAAAATGATGTTTGGGAGTGTTTTGGAGCATTTCGCTAACCTTCGGCATGTCAATAACTTGTGTTCCGGGCTTGTATGCACTGTTACGGGGTACCGACGTTGCAAAAATGGTTTTGCAACAAAAGCATCCGTTCTACTCAATTAGACTTAAAATGATGTTTGGGAGTGTTTTGGAGCATTTCGCTAACCTTCGGCATGTAAATAACTTGTGTTCCGGGCCTGAATGCACTGTTACAGGGTACCGAAGTTGCAAAAATGGTTTTGTAACAAAAGCATCCGTTCTACTCAATTAGACTCAAAATGATGTTTGGGAGTGTTTTGGAGCATTTCGCTAACCTTCGACATGAAAATAACTTGTGTTCTGGGCCTGAATGCACTATTACGGGGTACCGAAGTTGCAAAAATGGTTTTGCAACAAAAGCATCCGTTCTACTCAATTTGACTCAAAACGACGTTTGGGAGTGTTTTGCAGCATTTCGCAAACTTTCGGCATGTAAATAACTTGTGTTTCGGGCCTGAATGCACTGTTACGGGGTACCGAAGTTGCAAAAATGGTTTTGCAACAAAAGCATCCGTTCTACTCCATTAGACTCAAAATGATGTTTCGAAGTGTTGCATTTCGCTAACCTTCGTCATATAAATAACTTGTGTTTCGGGCCTGGATGCACAGTTACGAGGTACCGAAGTTGCAAAAATGGTTTTGCAACAAAAGCATCCGTTCTACTCAATTAGACTCAAAATGATGTTTGGGAGTGTTTTGGTGCATTTCGCTAACCTTCGGCATGAAAATAACTTGTGTTCCGGGCCTGAATGCACTGTTACGGGGTACCGAAGTTGTAAAAATGGTTTTGCAACAAAAGCATACGTTCTACTCCATTAGACTCAAAATGATGTTTCGGAGTGTTGCATTTCTCTAACCTTCGACATATAAATAACTTGTGTTTCGTGCCTGGATGCACAGTTACGGGGTACCGAAGTTGCAAAAATGGTTTTGCAACAAAAGCATCCGTACTACTCCATTAGACTCAAAATGATGTTTGGGAGTGTTTTGGAGCATTTCGCTAACCTTCGGCATGTCAATAACTTGTGTTCCGTGCCTGGATGCACAGTTACGGGGTACCGAAGTTGCAAAAATGGTTTTGCAACAAAAGCATCCGTTCTACTCAATTAGACTTAAAATGATGTTTGGGAGTGTTTTGGAGCATTTCACTAAGCTTCGGCATGAAAATAACTTGTGTTCCGGGCCTGAATGCACTGTTACGGGGTACCGAAGTTGCAAAAATGGTTTTGCAACAAAAGCATCCGTTCTAGTCCATTAGACTCAAAATGATGTTTGGGAGTGTTTTGGAGCATTTCGCTAACCTTCGGCATGTAAATAACTTGTGTTTCAGGCCTGAATGCACTGTTACGGGGTACCGAAGTTGCAAAAATGGTTTTGCAACAAAAGCATATGTTCTACTCCATTAGACTCAAAATGATGTTTCAGAGTGTTTCATTTCGCTAACCTTCGGCATATAAATAACTTGTGTTTCAGGCCTGAATGCACTGTTACGGGGTACCGAAGTTGCAAAAATGATTTTGCAACAAAAGCATATGTTCTACTCCTTTAGACTCAAAATGACGTTTGGGAGTGTTTTGCAGCATTTCGCAAACCTTCGGAATGTAAATAACTTGTGTTTCGGGCCTGAATGCACTGTTACGGGGTACCGAAGTTGCAAAAATGGTTTTGCAACAAAAGCATCCGTTCTACTCCATTAGACTCAAAATGATGTTTCGAAGTGTTGCATTTCGCTAACCTTCGTCATATAAATAACTTGTGTTTCGGGCCTGGATGCACAGTTACGAGGTACCGAAGTTGCAAAAATGGTTTTGCAACAAAAGCATCCGTTCTACTCAATTAGACTCAAAATGATGTTTGGGAGTGTTTTAGTGCATTTCGCTAACCTTCGGCATGAAAATAACTTGTGTTCCGGGCCTGGATGCACTGTTACGGGGTACCGAAGTTGCAAAAATGGTTTTGCAACAAAAGCATCCGTTCTACTCCATTAGACTCAAAATGATGTTTCGGAGTGTTGCATTTCGCTAACCTTCGACATACAAATAACTTGTGTTTCGTGCCTGGATGCACAGTTACGGGGTACCGAAGTTGCAAAAATGGTTTTGCAACAAAAGCATCCGTTCTACTCCATTAGACTCAAAATGATGTTTGGGAGTGTTTTGGAGCATTTCGCTAACCTTCGGCATGTCAATAACTTGTGTTCCGTGCCTGGATGCACAGTTACGGGGTACCGAAGTTGCAAAAATGGTTTTGCAACAAAAGCATCCGTTCTACTCAATTAGACTTAAAATGATGTTTGGGAGTGTTTTGGAGCATTTCACTAAGCTTCGACATGAAAATAACTTGTGTTCCGGGCCTGAATGCACTGTTACGGGGTACCGAAGTTGCAAAAATGGTTTTGCAACAAAAGCATCCGTTCTAGTCCATTAGACTCAAAATGATGTTTGGGAGTGTTTTGGAGCATTTCGCTAACCTTCGGCATGTAAATAACTTGTGTTTCAGGACTGAATGCACTGTTACGGGGTACCGAAGTTGCAAAAATGGTTTTGCAACAAAAGCATATGTTCTACTCCATTAGACTCAAAATGATGTTTCAGAGTGTTTCATTTCGCTAACCTTCGGCATATAAATAACTTGTGTTTCAGGCCTGAATGCACTGTTACGGGGTACCGAAGTTGCAAAAATGATTTTGCAACAAAAGCATATGTTCTACTCCTTTAGACTCAAAATGACGTTTAGGAGTGTTTTGCAGCATTTCGCAAACCTTCGGAATGTAAATAACTTGTGTTTCGGGCCTGAATGCACTGTTACGGGGTACCGAAGTTGCAAAAATGGTTTTGCAACAAAAGCATCCGTTCTACTCCATTAGACTCAAAATGATGTTTCGAAGTGTTGCATTTCGCTAACCTTCGTCATATAAATAACTTGTGTTTCGGGCCTGGATGCACAGTTACGAGGTACCGAAGTTGCAAAAATGGTTTTGCAACAAAAGCATCCGTTCTACTCAATTAGACTCAAAATGATGTTTGGGAGTGTTGCATTTCGCTAACCTTCGACATATAAATAACTTGTGTTTCGTGCCTGGATGCACAGTTACGGGGTACCGAAGTTGCAAAAATGGTTTTGCAACAAAAGCATCCGTTCTACTCCATTAGACTCAAAATGATGTTTGGGAGTGTTTTGGAGCATTTCGCTAACCTTCGGCATGTCAATAACTTGTGTTCCGTGCCTGGATGCACAGTTACGGGGTACCGACGTTGCAAAAATGGTTTTGCAACAAAAGCATCCGTTCTACTCAATTAGACTTAAAATGATGTTTGGGAGTGTTTTGGAGCATTTCGCTAACCTTCGGCATGTAAATAACTTGTGTTCCGGGCCTGAATGCACTGTTACGGGGTACCGAAGTTGCAAAAATGGTTTTGTAACAAAAGCATCCGTTCTACTCAATTAGACTCAAAATGATGTTTGGGAGTGTTTTGGAGCATTTCGCTAACCTTCGACATGAAAATAACTTGTGTTCTGGGCCTGAATGCACTATTACGGGGTACCGAAGTTGCAAAAATGGTTTTGCAACAAAAGCATCCGTTCTACTCAATTTGACTCAAAACGACGTTTGGGAGTGTTTTGCAGCATTTCGCAAACTTTCGGCATGTAAATAACTTGTGTTTCGGGCCTGAATGCACTGTTACGGGGTACCGAAGTTGCAAAAATGGTTTTGCAACAAAAGCATCCGTTCTACTCCATTAGATTCAAAATGATGTTTCGAAGTGTTGCATTTCGCTAACCTTCGTCATATAAATAACTTGTGTTTCGGGCCTGGATGCACAGTTACGAGGTACCGAAGTTGCAAAAATGGTTTTGCAACAAAAGCATCCGTTCTACTCAATTAGACTCAAAATGATGTTTGGGAGTGTTTTGGTGCATTTCGCTAACCTTCGGCATGAAAATAACTTGTGTTCCGGGCCTGAATGCACTGTTACGGGGTACCGAAGTTGTAAAAATGGTTTTGCAACAAAAGCATCCGTTCTACTCCATTAGACTCAAAATGATGTTTCGGAGTGTTGCATTTCGCTAACCTTCGACATATAAATAACTTGTGTTTCGTGCCTGGATGCACAGTTACGGGGTACCGAAGTTGCAAAAATGGTTTTGCAACAAAAGCATCCGTTCTACTCCATTAGACTCAAAATGATGTTTGGGAGTGTTTTGGAGCATTTCGCTAACCTTCGGCATGTCAATAACTTGTGTTCCGTGCCTGGATGCACAGTTACGGGGTACCGAAGTTGCAAAAATGGTTTTGCAACAAAAGCATCCGTTCTACTCAATTAGACTTAAAATGATGTTTGGGAGTGTTTTGGAGCATTTCGCTAACCTTCGGCATGTAAATAACTTGTGTTCCGGGCCTGAATGCACTGTTACGGGGTACCGAAGTTGCAAAAATGGTTTTGTAACAAAAGCATCCGTTCTACTCAATTAGACTCAAAATGATGTTTGGGAGTGTTTTGGAGCATTTCGCTAACCTTCGACATGAAAATAACTTGTGTTCTGGGCCTGAATGCACTATTACGGGGTACCGAAGTTGCAAAAATGGTTTTGCAACAAAAGCATCCGTTCTACTCAATTTGACTCAAAACGACGTTTGGGAGTGTTTTGCAGCATTTCGCAAACTTTCGGCATGTAAATAACTTGTGTTTCGGGCCTGATTGCACTGTTACGGGGTACCGAAGTTGCAAAAATAGTTTTGCAACAAAAGCATCCGTTCTACTCCATTAGACTCAAAATGATGTTTCGAAGTGTTGCATTTCGCTAACCTTCGTCATATAAATAACTTGTGTTTCGGGCCTGGATGCACAGTTACGAGGTACCGTAGTTGCAAAAATGGTTTTGCAACAAAAGCATCCGTTCTACTCAATTAGACTCAAAATGATGTTTGGGAGTGTTTTGGTGCATTTCGCTAACCTTCGGCATGAAAATAACTTGTGTTCCGGGCCTGAATGCACTGTTACGGGGTACCGAAGTTGTAAAAATGGTTTTGCAACAAAAGCATCCGTTCTACTCCATTAGACTCAAAATGATGTTTCGGAGTGTTGCATTTCGCTAACCTTCGACATATAAATAACTTGTGTTTCGTGCCTGGATGCATAGTTACGGGGTACCGAAGTTGCAAAAATGGTTTTGCAACAAAAGCATCCGTTCTACTCCATTAGACTCAAAATGATGTTTGGGAGTGTTTTGGAGCATTTCGCTAACCTTCGGCATGTCAATAACTTGTGTTCCGTGCCTGGATGCACAGTTACGGGGTACCGAAGTTGCAAAAATGGTTTTGCAACAAAAGCATCCGTTCTACTCAATTAGACTTAAAATGATGTTTGGGAGTGTTTTGGAGCATTTCGCTAACCTTCGGCATGTAAATAACTTGTGTTCCGGGCCTGAATGCACTGTTACGAGGTACCGAAGTTGCAAAAATGGTTTTGTAACAAAAGCATCCGTTCTACTCAATTAGACTCAAAATGATGTTTGGGAGTGTTTTGGAGCATTTCGCTAACCTTCGACATGAAAATAACTTGTGTTCTGGGCCTGAATGCACTATTACGGGGTACCGAAGTTGCAAAAATGGTTTTGCAACAAAAGCATCCGTTCTACTCAATTTGACTCAAAACGACGTTTGGGAGTGTTTTGCAGCATTTCGCAAACTTTCGGCATGTAAATAACTTGTGTTTCGGGCCTGAATGCACTGTTACGGGGTACCGAAGTTGCAAAAATGGTTTTGCAACAAAAGCATCCGTTCTACTCCATTAGACTCAAAATGATGTTTCGAAGTGTTGCATTTCGCTAACCTTCGTCATATAAATAACTTGTGTTTCGGGCCTGGATGCACAGTTACGAGGTACCGTAGTTGCAAAAATGGTTTTGCAACAAAAGCATCCGTTCTACTCAATTAGACTCAAAATGATGTTTGGGAGTGTTTTGGTGCATTTCGCTAACCTTCGGCATGAAAATAACTTGTGTTCCGGGCCTGAATGCACTGTTACGGGGTACCGAAGTTGTAAAAATGGTTTTGCAACAAAAGCATCCGTTCTACTCCATTAGACTCAAAATGATGTTTCGGAGTGTTGCATTTCGGTAACCTTCGACATATAAATAACTTGTGTTTCGTGCCTGGATGCACAGTTACGGGGTACCGAAGTTGCAAAAATGGTTTTGCAACAAAAGCATCCGTTCTACTCCATTAGACTCAAAATGATGTTTGGGAGTGTTTTGGAGCATTTCGCTAACCTTCGGCATGTCAATAACTTGTGTTCCGTGCCTGGATGCACAGTTACGGGGTACCGAAGTTGCAAAAATGGTTTTGCAACAAAAGCATCCGTTCTACTCAATTAGACTTAAAATGATGTTTGGGAGTGTTTTGGAGCATTTCGCTAACCTTCGGCATGTAAATAACTTGTGTTCCGGGCCTGAATGCACTGTTACGGGATACCGAAGTTGCAAAAATGGTTTTGTAACAAAAGCATCCGTTCTACTCAATTAGACTCAAAATGATGTTTGGGAGTGTTTTGGAGCATTTCGCTAACCTTCGACATGAAAATAACTTGTGTTCTGGGCCTGAATGCACTATTACGGGGTACCGAAGTTGCAAAAATGGTTTTGCAACAAAAGCATCCGTTCTACTCAATTTGACTCAAAACGACGTTTGGGAGTGTTTTGCAGCATTTCGCAAACTTTCGGCATGTAAATAACTTGTGTTTCGGGCCTGAATGCACTGTTACGGGGTACCGAAGTTGCAAAAATGGTTTTGCAACAAAAGCATCCGTTCTACTCCATTAGACTCAAAATGATGTTTCGAAGTGTTGCATTTCGCTAACCTTCGTCATATAAATAACTTGTGTTTCGGGCCTGGATGCACAGTTACGAGGTACCGTAGTTGCAAAAATGGTTTTGCAACAAAAGCATCCGTTCTACTCAATTAGACTCAAAATGATGTTTGGGAGTGTTTTGGTGCATTTCGCTAACCTTCGGCATGAAAATAACTTGTGTTCCGGGCCTGAATGCACTGTTACGGGGTACCGAAGTTGTAAAAATGGTTTTGCAACAAAAGCATCCGTTCTACTCCATTAGACTCAAAATGATATTTCGGAGTGTTGCATTTCGCTAACCTTCGACATATAAATAACTTGTGTTTCGTGCCTGGATGCACAGTTACGGGGTACCGAAGTTGCAAAAATGGTTTTGCAACAAAAGCATCCGTTCTACTCCATTAGACTCAAAATGATGTTTGGGAGTGTTTTGGAGCATTTCGCTAACCTTCGGCATGTCAATAACTTGTGTTCCGTGCCTGGATACACAGTTACGGGGTACCGAAGTTGCAAAAATGGTTTTGCAACAAAAGCATCCGTTCTACTCAATTAGACTTAAAATGATGTTTGGGAGTGTTTTGGAGCATTTCGCTAACCTTCGGCATGTAAATAACTTGTGTTCCGGGCCTGAATGCACTGTTACGGGGTACCGAAGTTGCAAAAATGGTTTTGTAACAAAAGCATCCGTTCTACTCAATTAGACTCAAAATGATGTTTGGGAGTGTTTTGGAGCATTTCGCTAACCTTCGACATGAAAATAACTTGTGTTCTGGGCCTGAATGCACTATTACGGGGTACCGAAGTTGCAAAAATGGTTTTGCAACAAAAGCATCCGTTCTACTCAATTTGACTCAAAACGACGTTTGGGAGTGTTTTGCAGCATTTCGCAAACTTTCGGCATGTAAATAACTTGTGTTTCGGGCCTGAATGCACTGTTACGGGGTACCGAAGTTGCAAAAATGGTTTTGCAACAAAAGCATCCGTTCTACTCCATTAGACTCAAAATGATGTTTCGAAGTGTTGCATTTCGCTAACCTTCGTCATATAAATAACTTGTGTTTCGGGCCTGGATGCACAGTTACGAGGTACCGTAGTTGCAAAAATGGTTTTGCAACAAAAGCATCCGTTCTACTCAATTAGACTCAAAATGATGTTTGGGAGTGTTTTGGTGCATTTCGCTAACCTTCGGCATGAAAATAACTTGTGTTCCGGGCCTGAATGCACTGTTACGGGGTACCGAAGTTGTAAAAATGGTTTTGCAACAAAAGCATCCGTTCTACTCCATTAGACTCAAAATGATGTTTCGGAGTGTTGCATTTCGCTAACCTTCGACATATAAATAACTTGTGTTTCGTGCCTGGATGCACAGTTACGGGGTACCGAAGTTGCAAAAATGGTTTTGCAACAAAAGCATCCGTTCTACTCCATTAGACTCAAAATGATATTTGGGAGTGTTTTGGAGCATTTCGCTAACCTTCGGCATGTCAATAACTTGTGTTCCGTGCCTGGATGCACAGTTACGAGGTACCGAAGTTGCAAAAATGGTTTTGCAACAAAAGCATCCGTTCTACTCAATTAGACTTAAAATGATGTTTGGGAGTGTTTTCGAGCATTTTGCTAACCTTCGGCATGTAAATAACTTGTGTTCCGGGCCTGAATGCACTGTTACGGGGTACCGAAGTTGCAAAAATGGTTTTGTAACAAAAGCATCCGTTCTACTCAATTAGACTCAAAATGATGTTTGGGAGTGTTTTGGAGCATTTCGCTAACCTTCGACATGAAAATAACTTGTGTTCTGGGCCTGAATGCAC
This sequence comes from Cenchrus fungigraminus, assembly GCA_036936925.1. Taxonomy (NCBI): domain Eukaryota; kingdom Viridiplantae; phylum Streptophyta; class Magnoliopsida; order Poales; family Poaceae; genus Cenchrus; species Cenchrus fungigraminus. The sequence goes on from JAQONI010000068.1 coordinate 30,463, forward strand.
TATTACGGGGTACCGAAGTTGCAAAAATGGTTTTGCAACAAAAGCATCCGTTCTACTCAATTTGACTCAAAACGACGTTTGGGAGTGTTTTGCAGCATTTCGCAAACTTTCGGCATGTAAATAACTTGTGTTTCGGGCCTGAATGCACTGTTACGGGGTACCGAAGTTGCAAAAATGGTTTTGCAACAAAAGCATCCGTTCTACTCCATTAGACTCAAAATGATGTTTCGAAGTGTTGCATTTCGCTAACCTTCGTCATATAAATAACTTGTGTTTCGGGCCTGGATGCACAGTTACGAGGTACCGTAGTTGCAAAAATGGTTTTGCAACAAAAGCATCCGTTCTACTCAATTAGACTCAAAATGATGTTTGGGAGTGTTTTGGTGCATTTCGCTAACCTTCGGCATGAAAATAACTTGTGTTCCGGGCCTGAATGCACTGTTACGGGGTACCGAAGTTGTAAAAATGGTTTTGCAACAAAAGCATCCGTTCTACTCCATTAGACTCAAAATGATGTTTCGGAGTGTTGCATTTCGGTAACCTTCGACATATAAATAACTTGTGTTTCGTGCCTGGATGCACAGTTACGGGGTACCGAAGTTGCAAAAATGGTTTTGCAACAAAAGCATCCGTTCTACTCCATTAGACTCAAAATGATGTTTGGGAGTGTTTTGGAGCATTTCGCTAACCTTCGGCATGTCAATAACTTGTGTTCCGTGCCTGGATGCACAGTTACGGGGTACCGAAGTTGCAAAAATGGTTTTGCAACAAAAGCATCCGTTCTACTCAATTAGACTTAAAATGATGTTTGGGAGTGTTTTGGAGCATTTCGCTAACCTTCGGCATGTAAATAACTTGTGTTCCGGGCCTGAATGCACTGTTACGGGATACCGAAGTTGCAAAAATGGTTTTGTAACAAAAGCATCCGTTCTACTCAATTAGACTCAAAATGATGTTTGGGAGTGTTTTGGAGCATTTCGCTAACCTTCGACATGAAAATAACTTGTGTTCTGGGCCTGAATGCACTATTACGGGGTACCGAAGTTGCAAAAATGGTTTTGCAACAAAAGCATCCGTTCTACTCAATTTGACTCAAAACGACGTTTGGGAGTGTTTTGCAGCATTTCGCAAACTTTCGGCATGTAAATAACTTGTGTTTCGGGCCTGAATGCACTGTTACGGGGTACCGAAGTTGCAAAAATGGTTTTGCAACAAAAGCATCCGTTCTACTCCATTAGACTCAAAATGATGTTTCGAAGTGTTGCATTTCGCTAACCTTCGTCATATAAATAACTTGTGTTTCGGTCTGGATGCACAGTTACGAGGTACCGAAGTTGCAAAAATGGTTTTGCAACAAAAGCATCCGTTCTACTCAATTAGACTCAAAATGATGTTTGGGAGTGTTTTGGTGCATTTCGCTAACCTTCGGCATGAAAATAACTTGTGTTCCGGGCCTGAATGCACTGTTACGGGGTACCGAAGTTGTAAAAATGGTTTTGCAACAAAAGCATCCGTTCTACTCCATTAGACTCAAAATGATGTTTCGGAGTGTTGCATTTCGCTAACCTTCGACATATAAATAACTTGTGTTTCGTGCCTGGATGCACAGTTACGGGGTACCGAAGTTGCAAAAATGGTTTTGCAACAAAAGCATCCGTTCTACTCCATTAGACTCAAAATGATGTTTGGGAGTGTTTTGGAGCATTTCGCTAACCTTCGGCATGTCAATAACTTGTGTTCCGTGCCTGGATGCACAGTTACGGGGTACCGAAGTTGCAAAAATGGTTTTGCAACAAAAGCATCCGTTCTACTCAATTAGACTTAAAATGATGTTTGGGAGTGTTTTGGAGCATTTCGCTAACCTTCGGCATGTAAATAACTTGTGTTCCGGGCCTGAATGCACTGTTACGGGGTACCGAAGTTGCAAAAATGGTTTTGTAACAAAAGCATCCGTTCTACTCAATTAGACTCAAAATGATGTTTGGGAGTGTTTTGGAGCATTTCGCTAACCTTCGACATGAAAATAACTTGTGTTCTGGGCCTGAATGCACTATTACGGGGTACCGAAGTTGCAAAAATGGTTTTGCAACAAAAGCATCCGTTCTACTCCATTAGACTCAAAATGATGTTTGGGAGTGTTTTGGAGCATTTCGCTAACCTTCGGCATGTCAATAACTTGTGTTCCGTGCCTGGATGCACAGTTACGAGGTACCGAAGTTGCAAAAATGGTTTTGCAACAAAAGCATCCGTTCTACTCAATTAGACTTAAAATGATGTTTGGGAGTGTTTTCGAGCATTTTGCTAACCTTCGGCATGTAAATAACTTGTGTTCCGGGCCTGAATGCACTGTTACGGGGTACCGAAGTTGCAAAAATGGTTTTGTAACAAAAGCATCCGTTCTACTCAATTAGACTCAAAATGATGTTTGGGAGTGTTTTGGAGCATTTCGCTAACCTTCGACATGAAAATAACTTTTGTTCTGGGCCTGAATGCACTATTACGGGGTACCGAAGTTGCAAAAATGGTTTTGCAACAAAAGCATCCGTTCTACTCAATTTGACTCAAAACGACGTTTGGGAGTGTTTTGCAGCATTTCGCAAACTTTCGGCATGTAAATAACTTGTGTTTCGGGCCTGAATGCACTGTTACGGGGTACCGAAGTTGCAAAAATGGTTTTGCAACAAAAGCATCCGTTCTACTCCATTAGACTCAAAATGATGTTTCGAAGTGTTGCATTTCTCGTCATATAAATAACTTGTGTTTCGGGCCTGGATGCACAGTTACGAGGTACCGTAGTTGCAAAAATGGTTTTGCAACAAAAGCATCCGTTCTACTCAATTAGACTCAAAATGATGTTTGGGAGTGTTTTGGTGCATTTCGCTAACCTTCGGCATGAAAATAACTTGTGTTCCGGGCCTGAATGCACTGTTACGGGGTACCGAAGTTGTAAAAATGGTTTTGCAACAAAAGCATCCGTTCTACTCCATTAGACTCAAAATGATGTTTCGGAGTGTTGCATTTCGGTAACCTTCGACATATAAATAACTTGTGTATCGTGCCTGGATGCACAGTTACGGGGTACCGAAGTTGCAAAAATGGTTTTGCAACAAAAGCATCCGTTCTACTCCATTAGACTCAAAATGATGTTTGGGAGTGTTTTGGAGCATTTCGCTAACCTTCGGCATGTCAATAACTTGTGTTCCGTGCCTGGATGCACAGTTACGGGGTACCGAAGTTGCAAAAATGGTTTTGCAACAAAAGCATCCGTTCTACTCAATTAGACTTAAAATGATGTTTGGGAGTGTTTTGGAGCATTTCGCTAACCTTCGGCATGTAAATAACTTGTGTTCCGGGCCTGAATGCACTGTTACGGGATACCGAAGTTGCAAAAATGGTTTTGTAACAAAAGCATCCGTTCTACTCAATTAGACTCAAAATGATGTTTGGGAGTGTTTTGGAGCATTTCGCTAACCTTCGACATGAAAATAACTTGTGTTCTGGGCCTGAATGCACTATTACGGGGTACCGAAGTTGCAAAAATGGTTTTGCAACAAAAGCATCCGTTCTACTCAATTTGACTCAAAACGACGTTTGGGAGTGTTTTGCAGCATTTCGCAAACTTTCGGCATGTAAATAACTTGTGTTTCGGGCCTGAATGCACTGTTACGGGGTACCGAAGTTGCAAAAATGGTTTTGCAACAAAAGCATCCGTTCTACTCCATTAGACTCAAAATGATGTTTCGAAGTGTTGCATTTCGCTAACCTTCGTCATATAAATAACTTGTGTTTCGGGCCTGGATGCACAGTTACGAGGTACCGTAGTTGCAAAAATGGTTTTGCAACAAAAGCATCCGTTCTACTCAATTAGACTCAAAATGATGTTTGGGAGTGTTTTGGTGCATTTCGCTAACCTTCGGCATGAAAATAACTTGTGTTCCGGGCCTGAATGCACTGTTACGGGGTACCGAAGTTGTAAAAATGGTTTTGCAACAAAAGCATCCGTTCTACTCCATTAGACTCAAAATGATGTTTCGGAGTGTTGCATTTCGCTAACCTTCGACATATAAATAACTTGTGTTTCGTGCCTGGATGCACAGTTACGGGGTACCGAAGTTGCAAAAATGGTTTTGCAACAAAAGCATCCGTTCTACTCCATTAGACTCAAAATGATGTTTGGGAGTGTTTTGGAGCATTTCGCTAACCTTCGGCATGTCAATAACTTGTGTTCCGTGCCTGGATACACAGCTACGGGGTACCGAAGTTGCAAAAATGGTTTTGCAACAAAAGCATCCGTTCTACTCAATTAGACTTAAAATGATGTTTGGGAGTGTTTTGGAGCATTTCGCTAACCTTCGGCATGTAAATAACTTGTGTTCCGGGCCTGAATGCACTGTTACGGGGTACCGAAGTTGCAAAAATGGTTTTGTAACAAAAGCATCCGTTCTACTCAATTAGACTCAAAATGATGTTTGGGAGTGTTTTGGAGCATTTCGCTAACCTTCGACATGAAAATAACTTGTGTTCTGGGCCTGAATGCACTATTACGGGGTACCGAAGTTGCAAAAATGGTTTTGCAACAAAAGAATCCGTTCTACTCAATTTGACTCAAAACGACGTTTGGGAGTGTTTTGCAGCATTTCGCAAACTTTCGGCATGTAAATAACTTGTGTTTCGGGCCTGAATGCACTGTTACGGGGTACCGAAGTTGCAAAAATGGTTTTGCAACAAAAGCATCCGTTCTACTCCATTAGACTCAAAATGATGTTTCGAAGTGTTGCATTTCGCTAACCTTCGTCATATAAATAACTTGTGTTTCGGGCCTGGATGCACAGTTACGAGGTACCGAAGTTGCAAAAATGGTTTTGCAACAAAAGCATCCGTTCTACTCAATTAGACTCAAAATGATGTTTGGGAGTGTTTTGGTGCATTTCGCTAACCTTCGGCATGAAAATAACTTGTGTTCCGGGCCTGAATGCACTGTTACGGGGTACCGAAGTTGTAAAAATGGTTTTGCAACAAAAGCATCCGTTCTACTCCATTAGACTCAAAATGATGTTTCGGAGTGTTGCATTTCGCTAACCTTCGACATATAAATAACTTGTGTTTCGTGCCTGGATGCACAGTTACGGGGTACCGAAGTTGCAAAAATGGTTTTGCAACAAAAGCATCCGTTCTACTCCATTAGACTCAAAATGATGTTTGGGAGTGTTTTGGAGCATTTCGCTAACCTTCGGCATGTCAATAACTTGTGTTCCGTGCCTGGATGCACAGTTACGAGGTACCGAAGTTGCAAAAATGGTTTTGCAACAAAAGCATCCGTTCTACTCAATTAGACTTAAAATGATGTTTGGGAGTGTTTTCGAGCATTTTGCTAACCTTCGGCATGTAAATAACTTGTGTTCCGGGCCTGAATGCACTGTTACGGGGTACCGAAGTTGCAAAAATGGTTTTGTAACAAAAGCATCCGTTCTACTCAATTAGACTCAAAATGATGTTTGGGAGTGTTTTGGAGCATTTCGCTAACCTTCGACATGAAAATAACTTGTGTTCTGGGCCTGAATGCACTATTACGGGGTACCGAAGTTGCAAAAATGGTTTTGCAACAAAAGCATCCGTTCTACTCAATTTGACTCAAAACGATGTTTGGGAGTGTTTTGCAGCATTTCGCAAACTTTCGGCATGTAAATAACTTGTGTTTCGGGCCTGAATGCACTGTTACGGGGTACCGAAGTTGCAAAAATGGTTTTGCAACAAAAGCATCCGTTCTACTCCATTTGACTCAAAATGATGTTTCGAAGTGTTGCATTTCGCTAACCTTCGTCATATAAATAACTTGTGTTTCGGGCCTGGATGCACAGTTACGAGGTACCGAAGTTGCAAAAATGGTTTTGCAACAAAAGCATCCGTTCTACTCAATTAGACTCAAAATGATGTTTGGGAGTGTTTTGGTGCATTTCGCTAACCTTCGGCATGAAAATAACTTGTGTTCCGGGCCTGAATGCACTGTTACGGGGTACCGAAGTTGTAAAAATGGTTTTGCAACAAAAACATCCGTTCTACTCCTTTAGACTCAAAATGATGTTTCAGAGTGTTGCATTTCGCTAACCTTCGACATATAAATAACTTGTGTTTCGTGCCTGGATGCACAGTTACGGGGTACCGAAGTTGCAAAAATGGTTTTGCAACAAAAGCATCCGTTCTACTCCATTAGACTCAAAATGATGTTTGGGAGTGTTTTGGAACATTTCGCTAACCTTCGGCATGTCAATAACTTGTGTTCCGTGCCTGGATGCACAGTTACGGGGTACCGAAGTTGCAAAAATGGTTTTGCAACAAAAGCATCCGTTCTACTCAATTAGACTTAAAATGATGTTTGGGAGTGTTTTGGAGCATTTCGCTAACCTTCGGCATGTAAATAACTTGTGTTCCGGGCCTGAATGCACTGTTACGTGATACCGAAGTTGCAAAAATGGTTTTGTAACAAAAGCATCCGTTCTACTCAATTAGACTCAAAATGATGTTTGGGAGTGTTTTGGAGCATTTCGCTAACCTTCGGCATGTAAATAACTTGTGTTCTGGGCCTGAATGCACTGTTACGAGGTACCGAAGTTGCAAAAATGGTTTTGCAACAAAAGCATCCGTTCTACTCCATTTGACTCAAAACGACGTTTGGGAGTGTTTTGCAGCATTTCGCAAACTTTCGGCATGTAAATAACTTGTGTTTCGGGCCTGAATGCACTGTTACGGGGTACTGAAGTTGCAAAAATGGTTTTGCAACAAAAGCATCCGTTCTACTCCATTTGACTCAAAATGACGTTTGGGAGTGTTTTGCAGCATTTCGCAAACCTTCGGCATGTAAATAACTTGTGTTTCGGGCCTGAATGCACTGTTATGGGGTACCGAAGTTGCAAAAATGGTTTTGCAACAAAAGCAACCGTTCTACTCAATTACACTTAAAATGATGTTTGGGAGTGTTTTGGAGCATTTCGCTAACCTTCGGCATGTAAATAACTTGTGTTCCGGGCCTGAATGCACTGTTACGGGCTACCGAAGTTGCAAAAATGGTTTTGTAACAAAAGCATCCGTTCTACTCAATTAGACTCAAAATGATGTTTGGGAGTGTTTTGGAGCATTTCGCTAACCTTCGGCATGAAAGTAACTTGTGTTCTGGGCCTGAATGCACTATTACGGGGTACCGAAGTTGCAGAAATAGTTTTGAAACAAAAGCATCCGTTCTACTCCATTAGACTCAAAATGATGTTTGGGAGTGTTTTGGAGCATTTCGCTAACCTTCGGCATGTCAATAACTTGTGTTCCGTGCCTGGATGCACAGTTACGGGGTACCGAAGATGCAAAAATGGTTTTGCAACAAAAGCATCCGTTCTACTCAATTAGACTTAAAATGATGTTTGGGAGTGTTTTGGAGCATTTCGCTAACCTTCGGCATGTAAATAACTTGTGTTCCGGGCCTGAATGCACTGTTACGGGGTACCGAAGTTGCAAAAATGGTTTTGTAACAAAAGCATCCGTTCTACTCAATTAGACTCAAAATGATGTTTGGGAGTGTTTTGGAGCATTTCGCTAACCTTCGGCATGTAAATAACTTGTGTTCTGGGCCTGAATGCACTGTTACGGGGTACCGAAGTTGCAAAAATGGTTTTGCAACAAAAGCATTCGTTCTACTCCATTAGAGTCAAAACGACGTTTGGGAGTGTTTTGCAGCATTTCGCAAACTTTCGGCATGTAAATAACTTGTGTTTCGGGCCTGAATGCACTGTTACGGGGTACCGAAGTTGCAAAAATGGTTTTGCAACAAAAGCATCCGTTCTACTCCATTAGACTCAAAATGATGTTTCGAAGTGTTGCATTTCGCTAACCTTCGTCATATAAATAACTTGTGTTTCGGGCCTGGATGCACAGTTACGAGGTACCGAAGTTGCAAAATTGGTTTTGCAACAAAAGCATCCGTTCTACTCAATTAGACTCAAAATGATGTTTGGGAGTGTTTTGGTGCATTTCGCTAACCTTCGGCATGAAAATAACTTGTGTTCCGGGCCTGAATGCACTGTTACGGGGTACCGAAGTTGTAAAAATGGTTTTGCAACAAAAGCATCCGTTCTACTCCATTAGACTCAAAATGATGTTTGGGAGTGTTTTGGAGGATTTCGCTAACCTTCGGCATGTCAATAACTTGTGTTCCGGGCCTGAATGCACTGTTACGGGGTACCGAAGTTGTAAAAATGGTTTTGCAACAAAAGCATCCGTTCTACTCCTTTAGACTCAAAATGATGTTTCAGAGTGTTGCATTTCGCTAACCTTCGACATATAAATAACTTGTGTTTCGTGCCTGGATGCACAGTTACGGGGTACCGAAGTTGCAAAAATGGTTTTGCAACAAAAGCATCCGTTCTACTCCATTAGACTCAAAATGATGTTTTGGAGTGTTTTGGAACATTTCGCTAACCTTCGGCATGTCAATAACTTGTGTTCCGTGCCTGGATGCACAGTTACGGGGTACCGAAGTTGCAAAAATGGTTTTGCAACAAAAGCATCCGTTCTACTCAATTAGACTTAAAATGATGTTTGGGAGTGTTTTGGAGCATTTCGCTAACCTTCGGCATGTAAATAACTTGTGTTCCGGGCCTGAATGCACTGTTACGGGATACCGAAGTTGCAAAAATGGTTTTGTAACAAAAGCATCCGTTCTACTCAATTAGACTCAAAATGATGTTTGGGAGTGTTTTGGAGCATTTCGCTAACCTTCGGCATGTAAATAACTTGTGTTCTGGGCCTGAATGCACTGTTACGAGGTACCGAAGTTGCAAAAATGGTTTTGCAACAAAAGCATCCGTTCTACTCCATTTGACTCAAAACGACGTTTGGGAGTGTTTTGCAGCATTTCGCAAACTTTCGGCATGTAAATAACTTGTGTTTCGGGCCTGAATGCACTGTTACGGGGTACTGAAGTTGCAAAAATGGTTTTGCAACAAAAGCATCCGTTCTACTCCATTTGACTCAAAATGACGTTTGGGAGTGTTTTGCAGCATTTCGCAAACCTTCGGCATGTAAATAACTTGTGTTTCGGGCCTGAATGCACTGTTATGGGGTACCGAAGTTGCAAAAATGGTTTTGCAACAAAAGCAACCGTTCTACTCAATTACACTTAAAATGATGTTTGGGAGTGTTTTGGAGCATTTCGCTAACCTTCGGCATGTAAATAACTTGTGTTCCGGGCCTGAATGCACTGTTACGGGCTACCGAAGTTGCAAAAATGGTTTTGTAACAAAAGCATCCGTTCTACTCAATTAGACTCAAAATGATGTTTGGGAGTGTTTTGGAGCATTTCGCTAACCTTCGGCATGAAAGTAACTTGTGTTCTGGGCCTGAATGCACTATTACGGGGTACCAAAGTTGCAGAAATAGTTTTGAAACAAAAGCATCCGTTCTACTCCATTAGACTCAAAATGATGTTTGGGAGTGTTTTGGAGCATTTCGCTAACCTTCGGCATGTCAATAACTTGTGTTCCGTGCCTGGATGCACAGTTACGGGGTACCGAAGATGCAAAAATGGTTTTGCAACAAAAGCATCCGTTCTACTCAATTAGACTTAAAATGATGTTTGGGAGTGTTTTGGAGCATTTCGCTAACCTTCGGCATGTAAATAACTTGTGTTCCGGGCCTGAATGCACTGTTACGGGGTACCGAAGTTGCAAAAATGGTTTTGTAACAAAAGCATCCGTTCTACTCAATTAGACTCAAAATGATGTTTGGGAGTGTTTTGGAGCATTTCGCTAACCTTCGGCATGTAAATAACTTGTGTTCTGGGCCTGAATGCACTGTTACGGGGTACCGAAGTTGCAAAAATGGTTTTGCAACAAAAGCATTCGTTCTACTCCATTTGACTCAAAACGACGTTTGGGAGTGTTTTGCAGCATTTCGCAAACTTTCGGCATGTAAATAACTTGTGTTTCGGGCCTGAATGCACTGTTACGGGGTACCGAAGTTGCAAAAATGGTTTTGCAACAAAAGCATCCGTTCTACTCCATTAGACTCAAAATGATGTTTCGAAGTGTTGCATTTCGCTAACCTTCGTCATATAAATAACTTGTGTTTCGGGCCTGGATGCACAGTTACGAGGTACCGAAGTTGCAAAAATGGTTTTGCAACAAAAGCATCCGTTCTACTCAATTAGACTCAAAATGATGTTTGGGAGTGTTTTGGTGCATTTCGCTAACCTTCGGCATGAAAATAACTTGTGTTCCGGGCCTGAATGCACTGTTACGGGGTACCGAAGTTGTAAAAATGGTTTTGCAACAAAAGCATCCGTTCTACTCCATTAGACTCAAAATGATGTTTCGGAGTGTTGCATTTCGCTAACCATCGGCATATAAATAACTTGTGTTTCGTGCCTGGATGCACAGTTACGGGGTACCGAAGTTGCAAAAATGGTTTTGCAACAAAAGCATCTGTTCTACTCCTTTAGACTCAAAATGATGTTGGGAGTGTTTTGGAGCATTTCGCTTACCTTCGGCATGAAAATAACTTGTGTTCCGGGCCTGAATGCACTGTTACGGGGTACCGTAGTTGCAAAAATGGTTTTGCAACAAAAGCATCCGTTCTACTCAATTAGACTCAAAATGATGTTTGGGAGTGTTTTGGAGCATTTCGCTAACCTTCGGCATGTAAATAACTTGTGTTCCGGGCCTGAATGCACTATTACGGGGTACCAAAGTTGCAAAAATGGTTTTGCAACAAAAGCATCCGTTCTACTCCATTTGACTCAAAATGACGTTTGGGAGTGTTTTGCAGCATTTCGCAAACCTTCGGCATGTAAATAACTTGTGTTTCGGGCCGGAATGCACTGTTACGGGGTACCGAAGTTGCAAAAATGGTTTTGCAACAAAAGCATCCGTTCTACTCCATTAGACTCAAAATGATGTTTCGAAGTGTTGCATTTCGCTAACCTTCGTCATATAAATAACTTGTGTTTCGGGCCTGGATGCACAGTTACGAGGTACCGAAGTTGCAAAAATGCTTTTGCAACAAAAGCATCCGTTCTACTCAATTAGACTCAAAATGATGTTTGGGAGTGTTTTGGTGCATTTCGCTAACCTTCGGCATGAAAATAACTTGTGTTCCGGGCCTGAATGCACTGTTACGGGCTACCGAAGTTGTAAAAATGATTTTGCAACAAAAGCATCCGTTCTACTCCATTAGACTCAAAATGATGTTTCGGAGTGTTGCATTTCGCTAACCTTCGACATATAAATAACTTGTGTTTCGTGCCTGGATGCACAGTTACGGGGTACCGAAGTTGCAAAAATGGTTTTGCAACAAAAGCATCCGTTCTACTCCATTAGACTCAAAATGATGTTTGGGAGTGTTTTGGAGGATTTCGCTAACCTTCGGCATGTCAATAACTTGTGTTCCGGGCCTGAATGCACTGTTACGGGGTACCGACGTTGCAAAAATGGTTTTGCAACAAAAGCATCCGTTCTGCTCAATTAGACTTAAAATGATGTTTGGGAGTGTTTTGGAGCATTTCGCTAACCTTCGGCATGTAAATAACTTGTGTTCCGGGCCTGAATGCACTGTTACGGGGTACCGAAGTTGCAAAAATGGTTTTGTAACAAAAGCATCTGTTCTACTCAATTAGACTCAAAATGATGTTTGGGAGTGTTTTGGAGCATTTCGCTAACCTTCGGCATGAAAATAACTTGTGTTCTGGGCCTGAATGCACTATTTCGGGGTACCGAAGTTGCAAAAATAGTTTTGAAACAAAAGCATCCGTTCTACTCCATTAGACTCAAAATGATGTTTGGGAGTGTTTTGGAGTATTTCGCTAACCTTCGGCATGTAAATAACTTGTGTTTCAGGCCTGAATGCACTGTTACGGGGTACCGAAGTTGCAAAAATGGTTTTGCAACAAAAGCATATGTTCTACTCCATTAGACTCAAAATGATGTTTCGGAGTGTTGCATTTCGCTAACCTTCGGCATATAAATAACTTGTGTTTCGGGCCTGGATGCCCAGTTACGGGGTACCGAAGTTGCAAAAATGGTTTTGCAACAAAAGCATCTGTTCTACTCCTTTAGACTCCAAATGATGTTTGGGAGTGTTTTGGAGCATTTTGCTTACCTTCGGCATGAAAATAACTTGTGTTCCGGGCCTGAATGCACTGTTACGGGGTACCGTAGTTGCAAAAATGGTTTTGCAACAAAAGCATCCGTTCTACTCAATTAGACTCAAAATGATGTTTGGGAGTGTTTTGGAGCATTTCGCTAACCTTCGGCATGTAAATAACTTGTGTTCCGGGCCTGAATGCACTGTTACGGGGTACCGAAGTTGCAAAAATGGTTTTGCAACAAAAGCATCCGTTCTACTCCATTTGACTCAAAATGACGTTTGGGAGTGTTTTGCATCATTTCGCAAACCTTCGGCATGTAAATAAGTTGTGTTTCGGGCCTGAATGCACTGTTACGGGGTACCGAAGTTGCAAAAATGGTTTTGCAACAAAAGCATCCGTTCTACTCCATTAGACTCAAAATGATGTTTTGAAGTGTTGCATTTCGCTAACCTTCGTCATATAAATAACTTGTGTTTCGGGCCTGGATGCACAGTTACGAGGTACCGAAGTTGCAAAAATGGTTTTGCCACAAAAGCATCCGTGCTACTCAATTAGACTCAAAATGATGTTTGGGAGTGTTTTGGTGCATTTCGCTAACCTTCGGCATGAAAATAACTTGTGTTCCGGGCCTGAATGCACTGTTACGGGGTACCGAAGTTGTAAAAATGGTTTTGCAACAAAAGCATCCTTTCTACTCCATTAGACTCAAAATGATGTTTCGGAGTGTTGCATTTCGCTAACCTTCGGCATATAAATAACTTGTGTTTCGGGCCTGGATGCACAGTAACGGGGTACCGAAGTTGCAAAAATGGTTTTGCAACAAAAGCATCCGTTCTACTCAATTAGTCTCAAAATGATGTTTGGGAGTGTTTTGGTGCATTTCGCTAACCTTCGGCATGAAAATAACTTGTGTTCCGGGCCTGAATGCACTGTTACGGGGTACCGAAGTTGTAAAAATGGTTTTGCAACAAAAGCATCCGTTCTACTCCATTAGACTCAAAATGATGTTTCGGAGTGTTGCATTTCGCTAACCTTCGACATATAAATAACTTGTGTTTCGTGCCTGGATACACAGTTACGGGGTACCGAAGTTGCAAAAATGGTTTCGCAACAAAAGCATCCGTTCTACTCCATTAGACTCAAAATGATGTTTGGGAGTGTTTTGGAGGATTTCGCTAACCTTCGGCATGTCAATAACTTGTGTTCCGGGCCTGAATGCACTGTTACGGGGTACCGACGTTGCAAAAATGGTTTTGCAACAAAAGCATCCGTTCTACTCAATTAGACTTAAAATGATGTTTGGGAGTGTTTTGGAGCATTTCGCTAACCTTCGGCATGTAAATAACTTGGGTTCCGGGCCTGAATGCACTGTTACGGGGTACCGAAGTTGCAAAAATGGTTTTGTAACAAAAGCATCTGTTCTACTCAATTAGACTCAAAATGATGTTTGGGAGTGTTTTGGAGCATTTCGCTAACCTTCGGCATGAAAATAACTTGTGTTCTGGGCCTGAATGCACTATTTCGGGGTACCGAAGTTGCAAAAATAGTTTTGAAACAAAAGCATCCGTTCTACTCCATTAGACTCAAAATGATGTTTGGGAGTGTTTTGGAGTATTTCGCTAACCTTCGGCATGTAAATAACTTGTGTTTCAGGCCTGAATGCACTGTTACGGGGTACCGAAGTTGCAAAAATGGTTTTGCAACAAAAGCATATGTTCTACTCCATTAGACTCAAAATGATGTTTCAGAGTGTTGCATTTCGCTAACCTTCGGCATATAAATAACTTGTGTTTCGGGCCTGGATGCCCAGTTACGGGGTACCGAAGTTGCAAAAATGGTTTTGCAACAAAAGCATCTGTTCTACTCCTTTAGACTCCAAATGATGTTTGGGAGTGTTTTGGAGCATTTTGCTTACCTTCGGCATGAAAATAACTTGTGTTCCGGGCCTGAATGCACTGTTACGGGGTACCGTAGTTGCAAAAATGGTTTTGCAACAAAAGCATCCGTTCTACTCAATTAGACTCAAAATGATGTTTGGGAGTGTTTTGGAGCATTTCGCTAACCTTCGGCATGTAAATAACTTGTGTTCCGGGCCTGAATGCACTGTTACGGGGTACCGAAGTTGCAAAAATGGTTTTGCAACAAAAGCATCCGTTCTACTCCATTAGACTCAAAATGATGTTTTGAAGTGTTGCATTTCGCTAACCTTCGTCATATAAATAACTTGTGTTTCGGGCCTGGATGCACAGTTACGAGGTACCGAAGTTGCAAAAATGGTTTTGCCACAAAAGCATCCGTGCTACTCAATTAGACTCAAAATGATGTTTGGGAGTGTTTTGGTGCATTTCGCTAACCTTCGGCATGAAAATAACTTGTGTTCCGGGCCTGGATGCACAGTTACGAGGTACCGAAGTTGCAAAAATGGTTTTGCCACAAAAGCATCCGTGCTACTCAATTAGACTCAAAATGATGTTTGGGAGTGTTTTGGTGCATTTCGCTAACCTTCGGCATGAAAATAACTTGTGTTCCGGGCCTGAATGCACTGTTACGGGGTACCGAAGTTGTAAAAATGGTTTTGCAACAAAAGCATCCTTTCTACTCCATTAGACTCAAAATGATGTTTCGGAGTGTTGCATTTCGCTAACCTTCGGCATATAAATAACTTGTGTTTCGGGCCTGGATGCACAGTAACGGGGTACCGAAGTTGCAAAAATGGTTTTGCAACAAAAGCATCCGTTCTACTCAATTAGTCTCAAAATGATGTTTGGGAGTGTTTTGGTGCATTTCGCTAACCTTCGGCATGAAAATAACTTGTGTTCCGGGCCTGAATGCACTGTTACGGGGTACCGAAGTTGTAAAAATGGTTTTGCAACAAAAGCATCCGTTCTACTCCATTAGACTCAAAATGATGTTTCGGAGTGTTGCATTTCGCTAACCTTCGACATATAAATAACTTGTGTTTCGTGCCTGGATACACAGTTACGGGGTACCGAAGTTGCAAAAATGGTTTCGCAACAAAAGCATCCGTTCTACTCCATTAGACTCAAAATGATGTTTGGGAGTGTTTTGGAGGATTTCGCTAACCTTCGGCATGTCAATAACTTGTGTTCCGGGCCTGAATGCACTGTTACGGGGTACCGACGTTGCAAAAATGGTTTTGCAACAAAAGCATCCGTTCTACTCAATTAGACTTAAAATGATGTTTGGGAGTGTTTTGGAGCATTTCGCTAACCTTCGGCATGTAAATAACTTGGGTTCCGGGCCTGAATGCACTGTTACGGGGTACCGAAGTTGCAAAAATGGTTTTGTAACAAAAGCATCTGTTCTACTCAATTAGACTCAAAATGATGTTTGGGAGTGTTTTGGAGCATTTCGCTAACCTTCGGCATGAAAATAACTTGTGTTCTGGGCCTGAATGCACTATTTCGGGGTACCGAAGTTGCAAAAATAGTTTTGAAACAAAAGCATCCGTTCTACTCCATTAGACTCAAAATGATGTTTGGGAGTGTTTTGGAGTATTTCGCTAACCTTCGGCATGTAAATAACTTGTGTTTCAGGCCTGAATGCACTGTTACGGGGTACCGAAGTTGCAAAAATGGTTTTGCAACAAAAGCATATGTTCTACTCCATTAGACTCAAAATGATGTTTCAGAGTGTTGCATTTCGCTAACCTTCGGCATATAAATAACTTGTGTTTCGGGCCTGGATGCCCAGTTACGGGGTACCGAAGTTGCAAAAATGGTTTTGCAACAAAAGCATCTGTTCTACTCCTTTAGACTCCAAATGATGTTTGGGAGTGTTTTGGAGCATTTTGCTTACCTTCGGCATGAAAATAACTTGTGTTCCGGGCCTGAATGCACTGTTACGGGGTACCGTAGTTGCAAAAATGGTTTTGCAACAAAAGCATCCGTTCTACTCAATTAGACTCAAAATGATGTTTGGGAGTGTTTTGGAGCATTTCGCTAACCTTCGGCATGTAAATAACTTGTGTTCCGGGCCTGAATGCACTGTTACGGGGTACCGAAGTTGCAAAAATGGTTTTGCAACAAAAGCATCCGTTCTACTCCATTAGACTCAAAATGATGTTTTGAAGTGTTGCATTTCGCTAACCTTCGTCATATAAATAACTTGTGTTTCGGGCCTGGATGCACAGTTACGAGGTACCGAAGTTGCAAAAATGGTTTTGCCACAAAAGCATCCGTGCTACTCAATTAGACTCAAAATGATGTTTGGGAGTGTTTTGGTGCATTTCGCTAACCTTCGGCATGAAAATAACTTGTGTTCCGGGCCTGAATGCACTGTTACTGGGTACCGAAGTTGTAAAAATGGTTTTGCAACAAAAGCATCCTTTCTACTCCATTAGACTCAAAATGATGTTTCGGAGTGTTGCATTTCGCTAACCTTCGGCATATAAATAACTTGTGTTTCGGGCCTGGATGCACAGTTACGGGGTACCGAAGTTGCAAAAATGGTTTTGCAACAAAAGCATCCGTTCTACTCAATTAGACTCAAAATGATGTTTGGGAGTGTTTTGGTGCATTTCGCTAACCTTCGGCATGAAAATAACTTGTGTTCCGGGCCTGAATGCACTGTTACGGGGTACCGAAGTTGTAAAAATGGTTTTGCAACAAAAGCATCCGTTCTACTCCATTAGACTCAAAATGATGTTTCGGAGTGTTGCATTTCGCTAACCTTCGGCATATAAATAACTTGTGTTTCGGGCCTGAATGCACTGTTACGGGGTACCGTAGTTGCAAAAATGGTTTTGCAACAAAAGCATCCGTTCTACTCAATTAGACTCAAAATGATGTTTGGGAGTGTTTTGGAGCATTTCGCTAACCTTCGGCATGTAAATAACTTGTGTTCCGGGCCTGAATGCACTGTTACGGGGTACCGAAGTTGCAAAAATGGTTTTGCAACAAAAGCATCCGTTCTACTCCATTAGACTCAAAATGATGTTTCGGAGTGTTGCATTTCGCTAACCTTCGACATATAAATAACTTGTGTTTCGGGCCTGAATGCACTGTTACGGGGTACCGTAGTTGCAAAAATGGTTTTGCAACAAAAGCATCCGTTCTACTCAATTAGACTCAAAATGATGTTTGGGAGTGTTTTGGAGCATTTCGCTAACCTTCGGCATGTAAATAACTTGTGTTCCGGGCCTGAATGCACTGTTACGGGGTACCGAAGTTGCAAAAATGGTTTTGCAACAAAAGCATCCGTTCTACTCCATTAGACTCAAAATGATGTTTTGAAGTGTTGCATTTCGCTAACCTTCGTCATATAAATAACTTGTGTTTCGGGCCTGGATGCACAGTTACGAGGTACCGAAGTTGCAAAAATGGTTTTGCCACAAAAGCATCCGTGCTACTCAATTAGACTCAAAATGATGTTTGGGAGTGTTTTGGTGCATTTCGCTAACCTTCGGCATGAAAATAACTTGTGTTCCGGGCCTGAATGCACTGTTACTGGGTACCGAAGTTGTAAAAATGGTTTTGCAACAAAAGCATCCTTTCTACTCCATTAGACTCAAAATGATGTTTCGGAGTGTTGCATTTCGCTAACCTTCGGCATATAAATAACTTGTGTTTCGGGCCTGGATGCACAGTTACGGGGTACCGAAGTTGCAAAAATGGTTTTGCAACAAAAGCATCCGTTCTACTCAATTAGACTCAAAATGATGTTTGGGAGTGTTTTGGTGCATTTCGCTAACCTTCGGCATGAAAATAACTTGTGTTCCGGGCCTGAATGCACTGTTACGGGGTACCGAAGTTGTAAAAATGGTTTTGCAACAAAAGCATCCGTTCTACTCCATTAGACTCAAAATGATGTTTCGGAGTGTTGCATTTCGCTAACCTTCGACATATAAATAACTTGTGTTTCGGGCCTGCATGCACTGTTACGGGGTACCGAAGTTGCAAAAATGGTTTTGCAACAAAAGCATCCGTTCTACTCAATTAGACTCAAAATGATGTTTGGGAGTGTTTTGGAGCATTTCACTAAGCTTCGGCATGAAAATAACTTGTGTTCCGGGCCTGAATGCACTGTTACGGGGTACCGAAGTTGCAAAAATGGTTTTGCAACAAAAGCATCAGTTCTAGTCCATTAGACTCAAAATGATGTTTGGGAGTGTTTTGGAGCATTTCGCTAACCTTCGGCATGTAAATAACTTGTGTTTCAGGCCTGAATGCACTGTTACGGGGTACCGAAGTTGCAAAAATGGTTTTGCAACAAAAGCATATGTTCTACTCCATTAGACTCAAAATGATGTTTCGGAGTGTTGCATTTCGCTAACCTTCGGCATATAAATAACTTGTGTTTCGGGCCTGGATGCACAGTTACGGGGTACCGAAGTTGCAAAAATGGTTTTGCAACAAAAGCATCCGTTCTACTCAATTAGACTCAAAATGATGTTTGGGAGTGTTTTGGTGCATTTCGCTAACCTTCGGCATGAAAATAACTTGTGTTCCGGGCCTGAATGCACTGTTACGGGGTACCGAAGTTGTAAAAATGGTTTTGCAACAAAAGCATCCGTTCTACTCCATTAGACTCAAAATGATGTTTCGGAGTGTTGCATTTCGCTAACCTTCGACATATAAATAACATGTGTTTCGGGCCTGCATGCACTGTTACGGGGTACCGAAGTTGCAAAAATGGTTTTGCAACAAAAGCATCCGTTCTACTCAATTAGACTCAAAATGATGTTTGGGAGTGTTTTGGAGCATTTCACTAAGCTTCGGCATGAAAATAACTTGTGTTCCGGGCCTGAATGCACTGTTACGGGGTACCGAAGTTGCAAAAATGGTTTTGCAACAAAAGCATCCGTTCTAGTCCATTAGACTCAAAATGATGTTTGGGAGTGTTTTGGAGCATTTCGCTAACCTTCGGCATGTAAATAACTTGTGTTTCAGGCCTGAATGCACTGTTACGGGGTACCGAAGTTGCAAAAATGGTTTTGCAACAAAAGCATATGTTCTACTCCATTAGACTCAAAATGATGTTTCGGAGTGTTGCATTTCGCTAACCTTCGGCATATAAATAACTTGTGTTTCGGGCCTGGATGCCCAGTTACGGGGTACCGAAGTTGCAAAAATGGTTTTGCAACAAAAGCATCTGTTCTACTCCTTTAGACTCAAAATGATGTTTGGGAGTGTTTTGGAGCATTTCGCTTACCTTCGGCATGAAAATAACTTGTGTTCCGGGCCTGAATGCACTGTTACGGGGTACCGTAGTTGCAAAAATGGTTTGGCAACAAAAGCATCCGTTCTACTCAATTAGACTCAAAATGATGTTTGGGAGTGTTTTGGAGCATTTCGCTAACCTTCGGCATGTAAATAACTTGTGTTTCGGGCCTGAATGCACTGTTACGGGGTACCGAAGTTGCAAAAATGGTTTTGCAACAAAAGCATCCGTTCTACTCAATTAGACTCAAAATGATGTTTGGGAGTGTTTTGGAGCATTTCACTAAGCTTCGGCATGAAAATAACTTGTGTTCCGGGCCTGAATGCACTGTTACGGGGTACCGAAGTTGCAAAAATGGTTTTGCAACAAATGCATCCGTTCTAGTCCATTAGACTCAAAATGATGTTTGGGAGTGTTTTGGAGCATTTCTCTAACCTTCGGCATGTAAATAACTTGTGTTTCAGGCCTGAATGCACTGTTACGGGGTACCGAAGTTGCAAAAATGGTTTTGCAACAAAAGCATATGTTCTACTCAATTAGACTCAAAATGATGTTTCGGAGTGTTGCATTTCGCTAACCATCGGCATAAAAATAACTTGTGTTTCGTGCCTGGATACACAGTTACGGGGTACCGAAGTTGCAAAAATGGTTTTGCAACAAAAGCATCCGTTCTACTCCATTAGACTCAAAATGATGTTTGGGAGTGTTTTGGAGCATTTCGCAAACCTTCGGCATGTAAATAACTTGTGTTTCAGGCCTGAATGCACTGTTACGGGGTACCGAAGTTGCAAAAATGGTTTTGCAACAAAAGCATATGTTCTACTCCATTAGACTCAAAATGATGTTTCGGAGTGTTGCATTTCGCTAACCATCGGCATATAAATAACTTGTGTTTCGTGCCTGGATACACAGTTACGGGGTACCGAAGTTGCAAAAAGGGTTTTGCAACAAAAGCATCCGTTCTACTCCATTAGACTCAAAATGATGTTTGGGAGTGTTTTGGAGCATTTCGCTAACCTTCGGCATGTAAATAACTTGTGTTCCGGGCCTGAATGCACTGTTACGGGGTACCGAAGTTGCAAAAATGGTTTTGTAACAAAAGCATCCGTTCTACTCAATTAGACTCAAAATGATGTTTGGGAGTGTTTTGGAGCATTTCGCTAACCTTCGGCATGAAAATAACTTGTGTTCTGGGCCTGAATGCACTATTACGTGGTACCGAAGTTGCAAAAATAGTTTTGAAACAAAAGCATCCGTTCTAGTCCATTAGACTCAAAATGATGTTTGGGAGTGTTTTAGAGCATTTCGCTAACCTTCGGCATGTAAATAACTTGTGTTTCAGGCCTGAATGCACTGTTACGGGGTACCGAAGTTGCAAAAATGGTTTTGCAACAAAAGCATATGTTCTACTCCATTAGACTCAAAATGATGTTTCGGAGTGTTGCATTTCGCTAACCTTCGGCATATAAATAACTTGTGTTTCGGGCCAGGATGCCCAGTTACGGGGTACCGAAGTTGCAAAAATTGTTTTGCAACAAAAGCATCTGTTCTACTCCTTTAGACTCAAAATGATGTTTGGGAGTGTTTTGGAGCATTTCGCTTACCTTCGGCATGAAAATAACTTGTGTTCCGGGCCTGAATGCACTGTTACGGGGTACCGTAGTTGCAAAAATGGTTTTGCAACAAAAGCATCCGTTCTACTCAATTAGACTCAAAATGATGTTTGGGAGTGTTTTGGAGCATTTCGCTAACCTTCGGCATGTAAATAACTTGTTTTTCGGGCCTGAATGCACTATTACGGGGTACCGAAGTTGCAAAAATGGTTTTGCAACAAAAGCATCCGTTCTACTCAATTAGACTCAAAATGATGTTTGGGACTGTTTTGGAGCATTTCGCTAAGCTTCGGCATGAAAATAACTTGTGTTCCGGGCCTGAATGCACTGTTACGGGGTACCGAAGTTGCAAAAATGGTTTTGCAACAAAAGCGTCCGTTCTAGTCCATTAGACTCAAAATGATGTTTGGGAGTGTTTTGGAGCATTTCGCTAACCTTCGGCATGTAAATAACTTGTGTTTCAGGCCTGAATGCACTGTTACGGGGTACCGAAGTTGCAAAAATGGTTTTGCAACAAAAGCATATGTTCTACTCCATTAGACTCAAAATGATGTTTCGGAGTGTTGCATTTCGCTAACGATCGGCATATAAATAACTTGTGTTTCGTGCCTGGATACACAGTTACGGGGTACCGAAGTTGCAAAAATGGTTTTGCAACAAAAGCATCCGTTCTACTCCATTAGACTCAAAATGATGTTTGGGAGTGTTTTGGAGCATTTCGCTAACCTTCGGCATGTCAATAACTTGTGTTCCGGGCCTGAATGCACTGTTACGGGGTACCGTAGTTGCAAAAATGGTTTTGCAACAAAAGCATCCGTTCTACTCAATTAGACTCAAAATGATGTTTGGGAGTCTTTTGGAGCATTTCGCTAACCTTCGGCATGTAAATAACTTGTGTTTCGGGCCTGAATGCACTGTTACGCGGTACCGAAGTTGCAAAAATGGTTTTGCAACAAAAGCATCCGTTCTACTCAATTAGAGACAAAATGATGTTTGGGAGTGTTTTGGAGCATTTCACTAAGCTTCGGCATGAAAATAACTTGTGTTCCGGGCCTGAATGCACTGTTACGGGGTACCGAAGTTGCAAAAATGGTTTTGCAACAAAAGCATCCGTTCTAGTCCATTAGACTCAAAATGATGTTTGGGAGTGTTTTGGAGCATTTCGCAAACCTTCGGCATGTAAATAACTTGTGTTTCAGGCCTGAATGCACTGTTACGGGGTACCGAAGTTGCAAAAATGGTTTTGCAACAAAAGCATATGTTCTACTCCATTAGACTCAAAATGATGTTTCAGAGTGTTGCATTTCGCTAACCATCGGCATATAAATAACTTGTGTTTCGTGCCTGGATACACAGTTACGGGGTACCGAAGTTGGAAAAATGGTTTTGCAACAAAAGCATCCGTTCTACTCCATTAGACTCAAAATGATGTTTGGGAGTGTTTTGGAGCATTTCGCTAACCTTCGGCATGTCAATAACTTGTGTTCCGGGCCTGAATGCACTGTTACGGGGTACCGACGTTGCAAAAATGGTTTTGCAACAAAAGCATCCGTTCTACTCAATTAGACTTAAAATGATGTTTGGGAGTGTTTTGGAGCATTTCGCTAACCTTCGGCATGTAAATAACTTGTGTTCCGGGCCTGAATGCACTGTTACGGGGTACCGAAGTTGCAAAAATGGTTTTGTAACAAAAGCATCCGTTCTACTCAATTAGACTCAAAATGATGTTTGGGAGTGTTTTGGAGCATTTCGCTAACCTTCGGCATGAAAATAACTTGTGTTCTGGGCCTGAATGCACTATTACGGGGTACCGAAGTTGCAAAAATAGTTTTGAAACAAAAGCATCCGTTCTAGTCCATTAGACTCAAAATGATGTTTGGGAGTGTTTTGGAGCATTTCGCTAACCTTCGGCATGTAAATAACTTGTGTTTCAGGCCTGAATGCACTGTTACGGGGTACCGAAGTTGCAAAAATGGTTTTGCAACAAAAGCATATGTTCTACTCCATTAGACTCAAAATGATGTTTCGGAGTGTTGCATTTCGCTAACCTTCGGCACATAAATAACTTGTGTTTCGGGCTAGGATGCCCAGTTACGGGGTACCGAAGTTGCAAAAATGGTTTTGCAACAAAAGCATCTGTTCTACTCCTTTAGACTCAAAATGATGTTTGGGAGTGTTTTGGAGCATTTCGCTTACCTTCGTCATGAAAATAACTTGTGTTCCGGGCCTGAATGCACTGTTACGGGGTACCGTAGTTGCAAAAATGGTTTTGCAACAAAAGCATCCGTTCTACTCAATTAGACTCAAAATGATGTTTGGGAGTGTTTTGGAGCATTTCGCTAACCTTCGGCATGTAAATAACTTGTTTTTCGGGCCTGAATGCACTATTACGGGGTACCGAAGTTGCAAAAATGGTTTTGCAACAAAAGCATCCGTTCTACTCAATTAGACTCAAAATGATGTTTGGGAGTCTTTTGGAGCATTTCGCTAACCTTCGGCATGTAAATAACTTGTGTTTCGGGCCTGAATGCACTGTTACGCGGTACCGAAGTTGCAAAAATGGTTTTGCAACAAAAGCATCCGTTCTACTCAATTAGAGTCAAAATGATGTTTGGGAGTGTTTTGGAGCATTTCACTAAGCTTCGGCATGAAAATAACTTGTGTTCCGGGCCTGAATGCACTGTTACGGGGTACCGAAGTTGCAAAAATGGTTCTGCAACAAAAGCATCCGTTCTAGTCCATTAGACTCAAAATGATGTTTGGGAGTGTTTTGGAGCATTTCGCAAACCTTCGGCATGTAAATAACTTGTGTTTCAGGCCTGAATGCACTGTTACGGGGTACCGAAGTTGCAAAAATGGTTTTGCAACAAAAGCATATGTTCTACTCCATTAGACTCAAAATGATGTTTCGGAGTGTTGCATTTCGCTAACCATCGGCATATAAATAACTTGTGTTTCATGCCTGGATACACAGTTACGGGGTACCGAAGTTGCAAAAATGGTTTTGCAACAAAAGCATCCGTTCTACTCCATTAGACTCAAAATGATGTTTGGGAGTGTTTTGGAGCATTTCGCTAACCTTCGGCATGTCAATAACTTGTGTTCCGGGCCTGAATGCACTGTTACGGGGTACCGACGTTGCAAAAATGGTTTTGCAACAAAAGCATCCGTTCTACTCAATTAGACTTAAAATGATGTTTGGGAGTGTTTTGGAGCATTTCGCTAACCTTCGGCATGTAAATAACTTGTGTTCCGGGCCTGAATGCACTGTTACGGGGTACCGAAGTTGCAAAAATAGTTTTGAAACAAAAGCATCCGTTCTAGTCCATTAGACTCAAAATGATGTTTGGGAGTGTTTTAGAGCATTTCGCTAACCTTCGGCATGTAAATAACTTGTGTTTCAGGCCTGAATGCACTGTTACGGGGTACCGAAGTTGCAAAAATGGTTTTGCAACAAAAGCATATGTTCTACTCCATTAGACTCAAAATGATGTTTCGGAGTGTTGCATTTCGCTAACCTTCGGCATATAAATAACTTGTGTTTCGGGCCAGGATGCCCAGTTACGGGGTACCGAAGTTGCAAAAATTGTTTTGCAACAAAAGCATCTGTTCTACTCCTTTAGACTCAAAATGATGTTTGGGAGTGTTTTGGAGCATTTCGCTTACCTTCGGCATGAAAATAACTTGTGTTCCGGGCCTGAATGCACTGTTACGGGGTACCGTAGTTGCAAAAATGGTTTTGCAACAAAAGCATCCGTTCTACTCAATTAGACTCAAAATGATGTTTGGGAGTGTTTTGGAGCATTTCGCTAACCTTCGGCATGTAAATAACTTGTTTTTCGGGCCTGAATGCACTATTACGGGGTACCGAAGTTGCAAAAATGGTTTTGCAACAAAAGCATCCGTTCTACTCAATTAGACTCAAAATGATGTTTGGGACTGTTTTGGAGCATTTCACTAAGCTTCGGCATGAAAATAACTTGTGTTCCGGGCCTGAATGCACTGTTACGGGGTACCGAAGTTGCAAAAATGGTTTTGCAACAAAAGCATATGTTCTACTCCATTAGACTCAAAATGATGTTTCGGAGTGTTGCATTTCGCTAACCATCGGCATATAAATAACTTGTGTTTCGTGCCTGGATACACAGTTACGGGGTACCGAAGTTGCAAAAATGGTTTTGCAACAAAAGCATCCGTTCTACTCCATTAGACTCAAAATGATGTTTGGGAGTGTTTTGGAGCATTTCGCTAACCTTCGGCATGTCAATAACTTGTGTTCCGGGCCTGAATGCACTGTTACGGGGTACCGTAGTTGCAAAAATGGTTTTGCAACAAAAGCATCCGTTCTACTCAATTAGACTCAAAATGATGTTTGGGAGTCTTTTGGAGCATTTCGCTAACCTTCGGCATGTAAATAACTTGTGTTTCGGGCCTGAATGCACTGTTACGCGGTACCGAAGTTGCAAAAATGGTTTTGCAACAAAAGCATCCGTTCTACTCAATTAGAGACAAAATGATGTTTGGGAGTGTTTTGGAGCATTTCACTAAGCTTCGGCATGAAAATAACTTGTGTTCCGGGCCTGAATGCACTGTTACGGGGTACCGAAGTTGCAAAAATGGTTTTGCAACAAAAGCATCCGTTCTAGTCCATTAGACTCAAAATGATGTTTGGGAGTGTTTTGGAGCATTTCGCAAACCTTCGGCATGTAAATAACTTGTGTTTCAGGCCTGAATGCACTGTTACGGGGTACCGAAGTTGCAAAAATGGTTTTGCAACAAAAGCATATGTTCTACTCCATTAGACTCAAAATGATGTTTCGGAGTGTTGCATTTCGCTAACCATCGGCATATAAATAACTTGTGTTTCGTGCCTGGATACACAGTTACGGGGTACCGAAGTTGCAAAAATGGTTTTGCAACAAAAGCATCCGTTCTACTCCATTAGACTCAAAATGATGTTTGGGAGTGTTTTGGAGCATTTCGCTAACCTTCGGCATGTCAATAACTTGTGTTTCAGGCCTGAATGCACTGTTACGGGGTACCGAAGTTGCAAAAATGGTTTTGCAACAAAAGCATATGTTCTACTCCATTAGACTCAAAATGATGTTTCGGAGTGTTGCATTTCGCTAACCTTCGGCATATAAATAACTTGTGTTTCGGGCCAGGATGCCCAGTTACGGGGTACCGAAGTTGCAAAAATTGTTTTGCAACAAAAGCATCTGTTCTACTCCTTTAGACTCAAAATGATGTTTGGGAGTGTTTTGGAGCATTTCGCTTACCTTCGGCATGAAAATAACTTGTGTTCCGGGCCTGAATGCACTGTTACGGGGTACCGTAGTTGCAAAAATGGTTTTGCAACAAAAGCATCCGTTCTACTCAATTAGACTCAAAATGATGTTTGGGAGTGTTTTGGAGCATTTCGCTAACCTTCGGCATGTAAATAACTTGTTTTTCGGGCCTGAATGCACTATTACGGGGTACCGAAGTTGCAAAAATGGTTTTGCAACAAAAGCATCCGTTCTACTCAATTAGACTCAAAATGATGTTTGGGACTGTTTTGGAGCATTTCACTAAGCTTCGGCATGAAAATAACTTGTGTTCCGGGCCTGAATGCACTGTTACGGGGTACCGAAGTTGCAAAAATGGTTTTGCAACAAAAGCATCCGTTCTAGTCCATTAGACTCAAAATGATGTTTGGGAGTGTTTTGGAGCATTTCGCTAACCTTCGGCATGTAAATAACTTGTGTTTCAGGCCTGAATGCACTGTTACGGGGTACCGAAGTTGCAAAAATGGTTTTGCAACAAAAGCATATGTTCTACTCCATTAGACTCAAAATGATGTTTCGGAGTGTTGCATTTCGCTAACCATCGGCATATAAATAACTTGTGTTTCGTGCCTGGATACACAGTTACGGGGTACCGAAGTTGCAAAAATGGTTTTGCAACAAAAGCATCCGTTCTACTCCATTAGACTCAAAATGATGTTTGGGAGTGTTTTGGAGCATTTCGCTAACCTTCGGCATGTCAATAACTTGTGTTCCGGGCCTGAATGCACTGTTACGGGGTACCGTAGTTGCAAAAATGGTTTTGCAACAAAAGCATCCGTTCTACTCAATTAGACTCAAAATGATGTTTGGGAGTCTTTTGGAGCATTTCGCTAACCTTCGGCATGTAAATAACTTGTGTTTCGGGCCTGAATGCACTGTTACGCGGTACCGAAGTTGCAAAAATGGTTTTGCAACAAAAGCATCCGTTCTACTCAATTAGAGACAAAATGATGTTTGGGAGTGTTTTGGAGCATTTCACTAAGCTTCGGCATGAAAATAACTTGTGTTCCGGGCCTGAATGCACTGTTACGGGGTACCGAAGTTGCAAAAATGGTTTTGCAACAAAAGCATCCGTTCTAGTCCATTAGACTCAAAATGATGTTTGGGAGTGTTTTGGAGCATTTCGCAAACCTTCGGCATGTAAATAACTTGTGTTTCAGGCCTGAATGCACTGTTACGGGGTACCGAAGTTGCAAAAATGGTTTTGCAACAAAAGCATATGTTCTACTCCATTAGACTCAAAATGATGTTTCGGAGTGTTGCATTTCGCTAACCATCGGCATATAAATAACTTGTGTTTCGTGCCTGGATACACAGTTACGGGGTACCGAAGTTGCAAAAATGGTTTTGCAACAAAAGCATCCGTTCTACTCCATTAGACTCAAAATGATGTTTGGGAGTGTTTTGGAGCATTTCGCTAACCTTCGGCATGTCAATAACTTGTGTTTCAGGCCTGAATGCACTGTTACGGGGTACCGAAGTTGCAAAAATGGTTTTGCAACAAAAGCATATGTTCTACTCCATTAGACTCAAAATGATGTTTCGGAGTGTTGCATTTCGCTAACCTTCGGCATATAAATAACTTGTGTTTCGGGCCAGGATGCCCAGTTACGGGGTACCGAAGTTGCAAAAATTGTTTTGCAACAAAAGCATCTGTTCTACTCCTTTAGACTCAAAATGATGTTTGGGAGTGTTTTGGAGCATTTCGCTTACCTTCGGCATGAAAATAACTTGTGTTCCGGGCCTGAATGCACTGTTACGGGGTACCGTAGTTGCAAAAATGGTTTTGCAACAAAAGCATCCGTTCTACTCAATTAGACTCAAAATGATGTTTGGGAGTGTTTTGGAGCATTTCGCTAACCTTCGGCATGTAAATAACTTGTTTTTCGGGCCTGAATGCACTATTACGGGGTACCGAAGTTGCAAAAATGGTTTTGCAACAAAAGCATCCGTTCTACTCAATTAGACTCAAAATGATGTTTGGGACTGTTTTGGAGCATTTCACTAAGCTTCGGCATGAAAATAACTTGTGTTCCGGGCCTGAATGCACTGTTACGGGGTACCGAAGTTGCAAAAATGGTTTTGCAACAAAAGCATCCGTTCTAGTCCATTAGACTCAAAATGATGTTTGGGAGTGTTTTGGAGCATTTCGCTAACCTTCGGCATGTAAATAACTTGTGTTTCAGGCCTGAATGCACTGTTACGGGGTACCGAAGTTGCAAAAATGGTTTTGCAACAAAAGCATATGTTCTACTCCATTAGACTCAAAATGATGTTTCGGAGTGTTGCATTTCGCTAACCATCGGCATATAAATAACTTGTGTTTCGTGCCTGGATACACAGTTACGGGGTACCGAAGTTGCAAAAATGGTTTTGCAACAAAAGCATCCGTTCTACTCCATTAGACTCAAAATGATGTTTGGGAGTGTTTTGGAGCATTTCGCTAACCTTCGGCATGTCAATAACTTGTGTTCCGGGCCTGAATGCACTGTTACGGGGTACCGTAGTTGCAAAAATGGTTTTGCAACAAAAGCATCCGTTCTACTCAATTAGACTCAAAATGATGTTTGGGAGTCTTTTGGAGCATTTCGCTAACCTTCGGCATGTAAATAACTTGTGTTTCGGGCCTGAATGCACTGTTACGCGGTACCGAAGTTGCAAAAATGGTTTTGCAACAAAAGCATCCGTTCTACTCAATTAGAGACAAAATGATGTTTGGGAGTGTTTTGGAGCATTTCACTAAGCTTCGGCATGAAAATAACTTGTGTTCCGGGCCTGAATGCACTGTTACGGGGTACCGAAGTTGCAAAAATGGTTTTGCAACAAAAGCATCCGTTCTAGTCCATTAGACTCAAAATGATGTTTGGGAGTGTTTTGGAGCATTTCGCAAACCTTCGGCATGTAAATAACTTGTGTTTCAGGCCTGAATGCACTGTTACGGGGTACCGAAGTTGCAAAAATGGTTTTGCAACAAAAGCATATGTTCTACTCCATTAGACTCAAAATGATGTTTCGGAGTGTTGCATTTCGCTAACCATCGGCATATAAATAACTTGTGTTTCGTGCCTGGATACACAGTTACGGGGTACCGAAGTTGCAAAAATGGTTTTGCAACAAAAGCATCCGTTCTACTCCATTAGACTCAAAATGATGTTTGGGAGTGTTTTGGAGCATTTCGCTAACCTTCGGCATGTCAATAACTTGTGTTCCGGGCCTGAATGCACTGTTACGGGGTACCGACGTTGCAAAAATGGTTTTGCAACAAAAGCATCCGTTCTACTCAATTAGACTTAAAATGATGTTTGGGAGTGTTTTGGAGCATTTCGCTAACCTTCGGCATGTAAATAACTTGTGTTCCGGGCCTGAATGCACTGTTACGGGGTACCGAAGTTGCAAAAATGGTTTTGTAACAAAAGCATCCGTTCTACTCAATTAGACTCAAAATGATGTTTGGGAGTGTTTTGGAGCATTTCGCTAACCTTCGGCATGAAAATAACTTGTGTTCTGGGCCTGAATGCACTATTACGGGGTACCGAAGTTGCAAAAATAGTTTTGAAACAAAAGCATCCGTTCTAGTCCATTAGACTCAAAATGATGTTTGGGAGTGTTTTGGAGCATTTCGCTAACCTTCGGCATGTAAATAACTTGTGTTTCAGGCCTGAATGCACTGTTACGGGGTACCGAAGTTACAAAAATGGTTTTGCAACAAAAGCATATGTTCTACTCCATTAGACTCAAAATGATGTTTCGGAGTGTTGCATTTCGCTAACCTTCGGCACATAAATAACTTGTGTTTCGGGCTAGGATGCCCAGTTACGGGGTACCGAAGTTGCAAAAATGGTTTTGCAACAAAAGCATCTGTTCTACTCCTTTAGACTCAAAATGATGTTTGGGAGTGTTTTGGAGCATTTCGCTTACCTTCGGCATGAAAATAACTTGTGTTCCGGGCCTGAATGCACTGTTACGGGGTACCGTAGTTGCAAAAATGGTTTTGCAACAAAAGCATCCGTTCTACTCAATTAGACTCAAAATGATGTTTGGGAGTGTTTTGGAGCATTTCGCTAACCTTCGGCATGTAAATAACTTGTTTTTCGGGCCTGAATGCACTATTACGGGGTACCGAAGTTGCAAAAATGGTTTTGCAACAAAAGCATCCGTTCTACTCAATTAGACTCAAAATGATGTTTGGGAGTCTTTTGGAGCATTTCGCTAACCTTCGGCATGTAAATAACTTGTGTTTCGGGCCTGAATGCACTGTTACGCGGTACCGAAGTTGCAAAAATTGTTTTGCAACAAAAGCATCCGTTCTACTCAATTAGAGTCAAAATGATGTTTGGGAGTGTTTTGGAGCATTTCACTAAGC
Organism: Cenchrus fungigraminus; assembly: GCA_036936925.1. Classification (NCBI taxonomy): domain Eukaryota; kingdom Viridiplantae; phylum Streptophyta; class Magnoliopsida; order Poales; family Poaceae; genus Cenchrus; species Cenchrus fungigraminus. The sequence continues at coordinate 61,075 of JAQONI010000068.1, forward strand.
TTCGGCATGAAAATAACTTGTGTTCCGGGCCTGAATGCACTGTTACGGGGTACCGAAGTTGCAAAAATGGTTCTGCAACAAAAGCATCCGTTCTAGTCCATTAAACTCAAAATGATGTTTGGGAGTGTTTTGGAGCATTTCGCAAACCTTCGGCATGTAAATAACTTGTGTTTCAGGCCTGAATGCACTGTTACGGGGTACCGAAGTTGCAAAAATGGTTTTGCAACAAAAGCATATGTTCTACTCCATTAGACTCAAAATGATGTTTCGGAGTGTTGCATTTCGCTAACCATCGGCATATAAATAACTTGTGTTTCATGCCTGGATACACAGTTACGGGGTACCGAAGTTGCAAAAATGGTTTTGCAACAAAAGCATCCGTTCTACTCCATTAGACTCAAAATGATGTTTGGGAGTGTTTTGGAGCATTTCGCTAACCTTCGGCATGTCAATAACTTGTGTTCCGGGCCTGAATGCACTGTTACGGGGTACCGACGTTGCAAAAATGGTTTTGCAACAAAAGCATCCGTTCTACTCAATTAGACTTAAAATGATGTTTGGGAGTGTTTTGGAGCATTTCGCTAACCTTCGGCATGTAAATAACTTGTGTTCCGGGCCTGAATGCACTGTTACGGGGTACCGAAGTTGCAAAAATGGTTTTGTAACAAAAGCATCCGTTCTACTCAATTAGACTCAAAATGATGTTTGGGAGTGTTTTGGAGCATTTCGCTAACCTTCGGCATGAAAATAACTTGTGTTCTGGGCCTGAATGCACTATTACGGGGTACCGAAGTTGCAAAAATAGTTTTGAAACAAAAGCATCCGTTCTAGTCCATTAGACTCAAAATGATGTTTGGGAGTGTTTTGGAGCATTTCGCTAACCTTCGGCATGTAAATAACTTGTGTTTCAGGCCTGAATGCACTGTTACGGGGTACCGAAGTTGCAAAAATGGTTTTGCAACAAAAGCATATGTTCTACTCCATTAGACTCAAAATGATGTTTCGGAGTGTTGCATTTCGCTAACCTTCGGCACATAAATAACTTGTGTTTCGGGCTAGGATGCCCAGTTACGGGGTACCGAAGTTGCAAAAATGGTTTTGCAACAAAAGCATCTGTTCTACTCCTTTAGACTCAAAATGATGTTTGGGAGTGTTTTGGAGCATTTCGCTTACCTTCGGCATGAAAATAACTTGTGTTCTGGGCCTGAATGCACTGTTACGGGGTACCGTAGTTGCAAAAATGGTTTTGCAACAAAAGCATCCGTTCTACTCAATTAGACTCAAAATGATGTTTGGGAGTGTTTTGGAGCATTTCGCTAACCTTCGGCATGTAAATAACTTGTTTTTCGGGCCTGAATGCACTATTACGGGGTACCGAAGTTGCAAAAATGGTTTTGCAACAAAAGCATCCGTTCTACTCAATTAGACTCAAAATGATGTTTGGGAGTGTTTTGGAGCATTTCGCTAAGCTTCGGCATGAAAATAACTTGTGTTCCGGGCCTGAATGCACTGTTACGGGGTACCGAAGTTGCAAAAATGGTTTTGCAACAAAAGCATCCGTTCTAGTCCATTAGACTCAAAATGATGTTTGGGAGTGTTTTGGAGCATTTCGCTAACCTTCGGCATGTAAATAACTTGTGTTTCAGGCCTGAATGCACTGTTACGGGGTACCGAAGTTGCAAAAATGGTTTTGCAACAAAAGCATATGTTCTACTCCATTAGACTCAAAATGATGTTTCGGAGTGTTGCATTTCGCTAACCATCGGCATATAAATAACTTGTGTTTCGTGCCTGGATACACAGTTACGGGGTACCGAAGTTGCAAAAATGGTTTTGCAACAAAAGCATCCGTTCTACTCCATTAGACTCAAAATGATGTTTGGGAGTGTTTTGGAGCATTTCGCTAACCTTCGGCATGTCAATGACTTGTGTTCCGGGCCTGAATGCACTGTTACGGGGTACCGTAGTTGCAAAAATGGTTTTGCAACAAAAGCATCCGTTCTACTCAATTAGACTCAAAATGATGTTTGGGAGTCTTTTGGAGCATTTCGCTAACCTTCGGCATGTAAATAACTTGTGTTTCGGGCCTGAATGCACTGTTACGCGGTACCGAAGTTGCAAAAATGGTTTTGCAACAAAAGCATCCGTTCTACTCAATTAGACTCAAAATGATGTTTGGGAGTGTTTTGGAGCATTTCACTAAGCTTCGGCATGAAAATAACTTGTGTTCCGGGCCTGAATGCACTGTTACGGGGTACCGAAGTTGCAAAAATGGTTTTGCAACAAAAGCATCCGTTCTAGTCCATTAGACTCAAAATGATGTTTGGGAGTGTTTTGGAGCATTTCGCAAACCTTCGGCATGTAAATAACTTGTGTTTCAGGCCTGAATGCACTGTTACGGGGTACCGAAGTTGCAAAAATGGTTTTGCAACAAAAGCATATGTTCTACTCCATTAGACTCAAAATGATGTTTCGGAGTGTTGCATTTCGCTAACCATCGGCATATAAATAACTTGTGTTTCGTGCCTGGATACACAGTTACGGGGTACCGAAGTTGCAAAAATGGTTTTGCAACAAAAGCATCCGTTCTACTCCATTAGACTCAAAATGATGTTTGGGAGTGTTTTGGAGCATTTCGCTAACCTTCGGCATGTAAATAACTTGTGTTCCGGGCCTGAATGCACTGTTACGGGGTACCGACGTTGCAAAAATGGTTTTGCAACAAAAGCATCCGTTCTACTCAATTAGACTTAAAATGATGTTTGGGAGTGTTTTGGAGCATTTCGCTAACCTTCGGCATGTAAATAACTTGTGTTCCGGGCCTGAATGCACTGTTACGGGGTACCGAAGTTGCAAAAATGGTTTTGTAACAAAAGCATCCGTTCTACTCAATTAGACTCAAAATGATGTTTGGGAGTGTTTTGGAGCATTTCGCTAACCTTCGGCATGAAAATAACTTGTGTTCTGGGCCTGAATGCACTATTACGGGGTACCGAAGTTGCAAAAATAGTTTTGAAACAAAAGCATCCGTTCTAGTCCATTAGACTCAAAATGATGTTTGGGAGTGTTTTGGAGCATTTCGCTAACCTTCGGCATGTAAATAACTTGTGTTTCAGGCCTGAATGCACTGTTATGGGGTACCGAAGTTGCAAAAATGGTTTTGCAACAAAAGCATATGTTCTACTCCATTAGACTCAAAATGATGTTTCGGAGTGTTGCATTTCGCTAACCTTCGGCATATAAATAACTTGTGTTTCGGGCCAGGATGCCCAGTTACGGGGTACCGAAGTTGCAAAAATGGTTTTGCAACAAAAGCATCTGTTCTACTCCTTTAGACTCAAAATGATGTTTGGGAGTGTTTTGGAGCATTTTGCTTACCTTCGGCATGAAAATAACTTGTGTTCCGGGCCTGAATGCACTGTTACGGGGTACCGTAGTTGCAAAAATGGTTTTGCAACAAAAGCATCCGTTCTACTCAATTAGACTCAAAATGATGTTTGGGAGTGTTTTGGAGCATTTCGCTAACCTTCGGCATGTAAATAACTTGTTTTTCGGGCCTGAATGCACTATTACGGGGTACCGAAGTTGCAAAAATGGTTTTGCAACAAAAGCATCCGTTCTACTCAATTAGACTCAAAATGATGTTTGGGAGTGTTTTGGAGCATTTCGCTAACCTTCGGCATGTAAATAACTTGTTTTTCGGGCCTAAATGCACTATTACGGGGTACCGAAGTTGCAAAAATGGTTTTGCAACAAAAGCATCCGTTCTACTCAATTAGACTCAAAATGATGTTTGGGAGTGTTTTGGAGCATTTCACTAACCTTCGGCATGAAAATAACTTGTGTTCCGGGCCTGAATGCACTGTTACGGGGTACCGAAGTTGCAAAAATGGTTTTGCAACAAAAGCATCCGTTCTAGTCCATTAGACTCAAAATGATGTTTGGGAGTGTTTTGGAGCATTTCGCTAACCTTCGGCATGTAAATAACTTGTGTTTCAGGCCTGAATGCACTGTTACGGGGTACCGAAGTTGCAAAAATGGTTTTGCAACAAAAGCATATGTTCTACTCCATTAGACTCAAAATGATGTTTCGGAGTGTTGCATTTCGCTAACCTTCGGCACATAAATAACTTGTGTTTCGGGCTAGGATGCCCAGTTACGGGGTACCGAAGTTGCAAAAATGGTTTTGCAACAAAAGCATCTGTTCTACTCCTTTAGACTCAAAATGATGTTTGGGAGTGTTTTGGAGCATTTCGCTTACCTTCGGCATGAAAATAACTTGTGTTCTGGGCCTGAATGCACTGTTACGGGGTACCGTAGTTGCAAAAATGGTTTTGCAACAAAAGCATCCGTTCTACTCAATTAGACTCAAAATGATGTTTGGGAGTGTTTTGGAGCATTTCGCTAACCTTCGGCATGTAAATAACTTGTTTTTCGGGCCTGAATGCACTATTACGGGGTACCGAAGTTGCAAAAATGGTTTTGCAACAAAAGCATATGTTCTACTCCATTAGACTCAAAATGATGTTTCGGAGTGTTGCATTTCGCTAACCATCGGCATATAAATAACTTGTGTTTCGTGCCTGGATACACAGTTACGGGGTACCGAAGTTGCAAAAATGGTTTTGCAACAAAAGCATCCGTTCTACTCCATTAGACTCAAAATGATGTTTGGGAGTGTTTTGGAGCATTTCGCTAACCTTCGGCATGTAAATAACTTGTGTTCCGGGCCTGAATGCACTGTTACGGGGTACCGACGTTGCAAAAATGGTTTTGCAACAAAAGCATCTGTTCTACTCAATTAGACTTAAAATGATGTTTGGGAGTGTTTTGGAGCATTTCGCTAACCTTCGGCATGTAAATAACTTGTGTTCCGGGCCTGAATGCACTGTTACGGGGTACCGAAGTTGCAAAAATGGTTTTGTAACAAAAGCATCCATTCTACTCAATTAGACTCAAAATGATGTTTGGGAGTGTTTTGGAGCATTTCGCTAACCTTCGGCATGAAAATAACTTGTGTTCTGGGCCTGAATGCACTATTACGGGGTACCGAAGTTGCAAAAATAGTTTTGAAACAAAAGCATCCGTTCTAGTCCATTAGACTCAAAATGATGTTTGGGAGTGTTTTGGAGCATTTCGCTAACCTTCGGCATGTAAATAACTTGTGTTTCAGGCCTGAATGCACTGTTATGGGGTACCGAAGTTGCAAAAATGGTTTTGCAACAAAAGCATATGTTCTACTCCATTAGACTCAAAATGATGTTTCGGAGTGTTGCATTTCGCTAACCTTCGGCATATAAATAACTTGTGTTTCGGGCCAGGATGCCCAGTTACGGGGTACCGAAGTTGCAAAAATGGTTTTGCAACAAAAGCATCTGTTCTACTCCTTTAGACTCAAAATGATGTTTGGGAGTGTTTTGGAGCATTTCGCTTACCTTCGGCATGAAAATAACTTGTGTTCCGGGCCTGAATGCACTGTTACGGGGTACCGTAGTTGCAAAAATGGTTTTGCAACAAAAGCATCCGTTCTACTCAATTAGACTCAAAATGATGTTTGGGAGTGTTTTGGAGCATTTCGCTAACCTTCGGCATGTAAATAACTTGTTTTTCGGGCCTGAATGCACTATTACGGGGTACCGAAGTTGCAAAAATGGTTTTGCAACAAAAGCATCCGTTCTACTCAATTAGACTCAAAATGATGTTTGGGAGTGTTTTGGAGCATTTCGCTAACCTTCGGCATGTAAATAACTTGTTTTTCGGGCCTAAATGCACTATTACGGGGTACCGAAGTTGCAAAAATGGTTTTGCAACAAAAGCATCCGTTCTACTCAATTAGACTCAAAATGATGTTTGGGAGTGTTTTGGAGCATTTCACTAACCTTCGGCATGAAAATAACTTGTGTTCCGGGCCTGAATGCACTGTTACGGGGTACCGAAGTTGCAAAAATGGTTTTGCAACAAAAGCATCCGTTCTAGTCCATTAGACTCAAAATGATGTTTGGGAGTGTTTTGGAGCATTTCGCTAACCTTCGGCATGTAAATAACTTGTGTTTCAGGCCTGAATGCACTGTTACGGGGTACCGAAGTTGCAAAAATGGTTTTGCAACAAAAGCATATGTTCTACTCCATTAGACTCAAAATGATGTTTCGGAGTGTTGCATTTCGCTAACCTTCGGCACATAAATAACTTGTGTTTCGGGCTAGGATGCCCAGTTACGGGGTACCGAAGTTGCAAAAATGGTTTTGCAACAAAAGCATCTGTTCTACTCCTTTAGACTCAAAATGATGTTTGGGAGTGTTTTGGAGCATTTCGCTTACCTTCGGCATGAAAATAACTTGTGTTCTGGGCCTGAATGCACTGTTACGGGGTACCGTAGTTGCAAAAATGGTTTTGCAACAAAAGCATCCGTTCTACTCAATTAGACTCAAAATGATGTTTGGGAGTGTTTTGGAGCATTTCGCTAACCTTCGGCATGTAAATAACTTGTTTTTCGGGCCTGAATGCACTATTACGGGGTACCGAAGTTGCAAAAATGGTTTTGCAACAAAAGCATCCGTTCTACTCAATTAGACTCAAAATGATGTTTGGGAGTGTTTTGGAGCATTTCGCTAAGCTTCGGCATGAAAATAACTTGTGTTCCGGGCCTGAATGCACTGTTACGGGGTACCGAAGTTGCAAAAATGGTTTTGCAACAAAAGCATCCGTTCTAGTCCATTAGACTCAAAATGATGTTTGGGAGTGTTTTGGAGCATTTCGCTAACCTTCGGCATGTAAATAACTTGTGTTTCAGGCCTGAATGCACTGTTACGGGGTACCGAAGTTGCAAAAATGGTTTTGCAACAAAAGCATATGTTCTACTCCATTAGACTCAAAATGATGTTTCGGAGTGTTGCATTTCGCTAACCATCGGCATATAAATAACTTGTGTTTCGTGCCTGGATACACAGTTACGGGGTACCGAAGTTGCAAAAATGGTTTTGCAACAAAAGCATCCGTTCTACTCCATTAGACTCAAAATGATGTTTGGGAGTGTTTTCGAGCATTTCGCTAACCTTCGGCATGTCAATGACTTGTGTTCCGGGCCTGAATGCACTGTTACGGGGTACCGTAGTTGCAAAAATGGTTTTGCAACAAAAGCATCCGTTCTACTCAATTAGACTCAAAATGATGTTTGGGAGTCTTTTGGAGCATTTCGCTAACCTTCGGCATGTAAATAACTTGTGTTTCGGGCCTGAATGCACTGTTACGCGGTACCGAAGTTGCAAAAATGGTTTTGCAACAAAAGCATCCATTCTACTCAATTAGACTCAAAATGATGTTTGGGAGTGTTTTGGAGCATTTCACTAAGCTTCGGCATGAAAATAACTTGTGTTCCGGGCCTGAATGCACTGTTACGGGGTACCGAAGTTGCAAAAATGGTTTTGCAACAAAAGCATCCGTTCTAGTCCATTAGACTCAAAATGATGTTTGGGAGTGTTTTGGAGCATTTCGCAAACCTTCGGCATGTAAATAACTTGTGTTTCAGGCCTGAATGCACTGTTACGGGGTACCGAAGTTGCAAAAATGGTTTTGCAACAAAAGCATATGTTCTACTCCATTAGACTCAAAATGATGTTTCGGAGTGTTGCATTTTGCTAACCATCGGCATATAAATAACTTGTGTTTCGTGCCTGGATACACAGTTACGGGGTACCGAAGTTGCAAAAATGGTTTTGCAACAAAAGCATCCGTTCTACTCCATTAGACTCAAAATGATGTTTGGGAGTGTTTTGGAGCATTTCGCTAACCTTCGGCATGTCAATAACTTGTGTTCCGGGCCTGAATGCACTGTTACGGGGTACCGACGTTGCAAAAATGGTTTTGCAACAAAAGCATCCGTTCTACTCAATTAGACTTAAAATGATGTTTGGGAGTGTTTTGGAGCATTTCGCTAACCTTCGGCATGTAAATAACTTGTGTTCCGGGCCTGAATGCACTGTTACGGGGTACCGAAGTTGCAAAAATGGTTTTGTAACAAAAGCATCCGTTCTACTCAATTAGACTCAAAATGATGTTTGGGAGTGTTTTGGAGCATTTCGCTAACCTTCGGCATGAAAATAACTTGTGTTCTGGGCCTGAATGCACTATTACGGGGTACCGAAGTTGCAAAAATAGTTTTGAAACAAAAGCATCCGTTCTAGTCCATTAGACTCAAAATGATGTTTGGGAGTGTTTTGGAGCATTTCGCTAACCTTCGGCATGTAAATAACTTGTGTTTCAGGCCTGAATGCACTGTTATGGGGTACCGAAGTTGCAAAAATGGTTTTGCAACAAAAGCATATGTTCTACTCCATTAGACTCAAAATGATGTTTCGGAGTGTTGCATTTCGCTAACCTTCGGCATATAAATAACTTGTGTTTCGGGCCAGGATGCCCAGTTACGGGGTACCGAAGTTGCAAAAATGGTTTTGCAACAAAAGCATCTGTTCTACTCCTTTAGACTCAAAATGATGTTTGGGAGTGTTTTGGAGCATTTCGCTTACCTTCGGCATGAAAATAACTTGTGTTCCGGGCCTGAATGCACTGTTACGGGGTACCGTAGTTGCAAAAATGGTTTTGCAACAAAAGCATCCGTTCTACTCAATTAGACTCAAAATGATGTTTGGGAGTGTTTTGGAGCATTTCGCTAACCTTCGGCATGTAAATAACTTGTGTTCCGGGCCTGAATGCACTGTTACGGGGTACCGAAGTTGCAAAAATGGTTTTGCAACAAAAGCATCCGTTCTACTCAATTAGACTCAAAATGATGTTTGGGAGTGTTTTGGAGCATTTCGCTAACCTTCGGCATGTAAATAACTTGTTTTTCGGGCCTAAATGCACTATTACGGGGTACCGAAGTTGCAAAAATGGTTTTGCAACAAAAGCATCCGTTCTAGTCCATTAGACTCAAAATGATGTTTGGGAGTGTTTTGGAGCATTTCGCAAACCTTCGGCATGTAAATAACTTGTGTTTCAGGCCTGAATGCACTGTTACGGGGTACCGAAGTTGCAAAAATGGTTTTGCAACAAAAGCATATGTTCTACTCCATTAGACTCAAAATGATGTTTCGGAGTGTTGCATTTCGCTAACCATCGGCATATAAATAACTTGTGTTTCGTGCCTGGATACACAGTTACGGGGTACCGAAGTTGCAAAAATGGTTTTGCAACAAAAGCATCCGTTCTACTCCATTAGACTCAAAATGATGTTTGGGAGTGTTTTGGAGCATTTCGCTAACCTTCGGCATGTCAATAACTTGTGTTCCGGGCCTGAATGCACTGTTACGGGGTACCGACGTTGCAAAAATGGTTTTGCAACAAAAGCATCCGTTCTACTCAATTAGACTTAAAATGATGTTTGGGAGTGTTTTGGAGCATTTCGCTAACCTTCGGCATGTAAATAACTTGTGTTCCGGGCCTGAATGCACTGTTACGGGGTACCGAAGTTGCAAAAATGGTTTTGTAACAAAAGCATCCGTTCTACTCAATTAGACTCAAAATGATGTTTGGGAGTGTTTTGGAGCATTTCGCTAACCTTCGGCATGAAAATAACTTGTGTTCTGGGCCTGAATGCACTATTACGGGGTACCGAAGTTGCAAAAATAGTTTTGAAACAAAAGCATCCGTTCTAGTCCATTAGACTCAAAATGATGTTTGGGAGTGTTTTGGAGCATTTCGCTAACCTTCGGCATGTAAATAACTTGTGTTTCAGGCCTGAATGCACTGTTATGGGGTACCGAAGTTGCAAAAATGGTTTTGCAACAAAAGCATATGTTCTACTCCATTAGACTCAAAATGATGTTTCGGAGTGTTGCATTTCGCTAACCTTCGGCATATAAATAACTTGTGTTTCGGGCCAGGATGCCCAGTTACGGGGTACCGAAGTTGCAAAAATGGTTTTGCAACAAAAGCATCTGTTCTACTCCTTTAGACTCAAAATGATGTTTGGGAGTGTTTTGGAGCATTTCGCTTACCTTTGGCATGAAAATAACTTGTGTTCCGGGCCTGAATGCACTGTTACGGGGTACCGTAGTTGCAAAAATGGTTTTGCAACAAAAGCATCCGTTCTACTCAATTAGACTCAAAATGATGTTTGGGAGTGTTTTGGAGCATTTCGCTAACCTTCGGCATGTAAATAACTTGTGTTCCGGGCCTGAATGCACTGTTACGGGGTACCGAAGTTGCAAAAATGGTTTTGCAACAAAAGCATCCGTTCTACTCAATTAGACTCAAAATGATGTTTGGGAGTGTTTTGGAGCATTTCGCTAACCTTCGGCATGTAAATAACTTGTTTTTCGGGCCTAAATGCACTATTACGGGGTACCGAAGTTGCAAAAATGGTTTTGCAACAAAAGCATCCGTTCTAGTCCATTAGACTCAAAATGATGTTTGGGAGTGTTTTGGAGCATTTCGCAAACCTTCGGCATGTAAATAACTTGTGTTTCAGGCCTGAATGCACTGTTACGGGGTACCGAAGTTGCAAAAATGGTTTTGCAACAAAAGCATATGTTCTACTCCATTAGACTCAAAATGATGTTTCGAAGTGTTGCATTTCGCTAACCATCGGCATATAAATAACTTGTGTTTCGTGCCTGGATACACAGTTACGGGGTACCGAAGTTGCAAAAATGGTTTTGCAACAAAAGCATCCGTTCTACTCCATTAGACTCAAAATGATGTTTGGGAGTGTTTTGGAGCATTTCGCTAACCTTCGGCATGTCAATAACTTGTGTTCCGGGCCTGAATGCACTGTTACGGGGTACCGACGTTGCAAAAATGGTTTTGCAACAAAAGCATCCGTTCTACTCAATTAGACTTAAAATGATGTTTGGGAGTGTTTTGGAGCATTTCGCTAACCTTCGGCATGTAAATAACTTGTGTTCCGGGCCTGAATGCACTGTTACGGGGTACCGAAGTTGCAAAAATGGTTTTGTAACAAAAGCATCCGTTCTACTCAATTAGACTCAAAATGATGTTTGGGAGTGTTTTGGAGCATTTCGCTAACCTTCGGCATGAAAATAACTTGTGTTCTGGGCCTGAATGCACTATTACGGGGTACCGAAGTTGCAAAAATAGTTTTGAAACAAAAGCATCCGTTCTAGTCCATTAGACTCAAAATGATGTTTGGGAGTGTTTTGGAGCATTTCGCTAACCTTCGGCATGTAAATAACTTGTGTTTCAGGCCTGAATGCACTGTTATGGGGTACCGAAGTTGCAAAAATGGTTTTGCAACAAAAGCATATGTTCTACTCCATTAGACTCAAAATGATGTTTCGGAGTGTTGCATTTCGCTAACCTTCGGCACATAAATAACTTGTGTTTCGGGCCAGGATGCCCAGTTACGGGGTACCGAAGTTGCAAAAATGGTTTTGCAACAAAAGCATCTGTTCTACTCCTTTAGACTCAAAATGATGTTTGGGAGTGTTTTGGAGCATTTCGCTTACCTTCGGCATGAAAATAACTTGTGTTCCGGGCCTGAATGCACTGTTACGGGGTACCGTAGTTGCAAAAATGGTTTTGCAACAAAAGCATCCGTTCTACTCAATTAGACTCAAAATGATGTTTGGGAGTGTTTTGGAGCATTTCGCTAACCTTCGGCATGTAAATAACTTGTTTTTCGGGCCTGAATGCACTATTACGGGGTACCGAAGTTGCAAAAATGGTTTTGCAACAAAAGCATCCGTTCTACTCAATTAGACTCAAAATGATGTTTGGGAGTGTTTTGGAGCATTTCGCTAACCTTCGGCATGTAAATAACTTGTTTTTCGGGCCTAAATGCACTATTACGGGGTACCGAAGTTGCAAAAATGGTTTTGCAACAAAAGCATCCGTTCTACTCAATTAGACTCAAAATGATGTTTGGGAGTGTTTTGGAGCATTTCACTAAGCTTCGGCATGAAAATAACTTGTGTTCCGGGCCTGAATGCACTGTTACGGGGTACCGAAGTTGCAAAAATGGTTTTGCAACAAAAGCATCCGTTCTAGTCCATTAGACTCAAAATGATGTTTGGGAGTGTTTTGGAGCATTTCGCTAACCTTCGGCATGTAAATAACTTGTGTTTCAGGCCTGAATGCACTGTTACGGGGTACCGAAGTTGCAAAAATGGTTTTGCAACAAAAGCATATGTTCTACTCCATTAGACTCAAAATGATGTTTCGGAGTGTTGCATTTCGCTAACCATCAGCATATAAATAACTTGTGTTTCGTGCCTGGATGCCCAGTTACGGGGTACCGAAGTTGCAAAAATGGTTTTGCAACAAAAGCATCCGTTCTACTCCATTAGACTCAAAATGATGTTTGGGAGTGTTTTGGAGCATTTCGCTAACCTTCGGCATGTAAATAACTTGTGTTTCAGGCCTGAATGCACTGTTACGGGGTACCGAAGTTGCAAAAATGGTTTTGCAACAAAAGCATATGTTCTACTCCATTAGACTCAAAATGATGTTTCGGAGTGTTGCATTTCGCTAACCTTCGGCATATAAATAACTTGTGTTTCGGGCCAGGATGCCCAGTTACGGGGTACCGAAGTTGCAAAAATGGTTTTGCAACAAAAGCATCTGTTCTACTCCTTTAGACTCAAAATGATGTTTGGGAGTGTTTTGGAGCATTTCGCTTACCTTCGGCATGAAAATAACTTGTGTTCCGGGCCTGAATGCACTGTTACGGGGTACCGTAGTTGCAAAAATGGTTTTGCAACAAAAGCATACGTTCTACTCAATTAGACTCAAAATGATGTTTGGGAGTGTTTTGGAGCATTTCGCTAACCTTCGGCATGTAAATAACTTGTTTTTCGGGCCTGAATGCACTGTTACGGGGTACCGAAGTTGCAAAAATGGTTTTGCAACAAAAGCATCCGTTCTACTCAATTAGACTCAAAATGATGTTTGGGAGTGTTTTGGAGCATTTCACTAAGCTTCGGCATGAAAATAACTTGTGTTCCGGGCCTGAATGCACTGTTACGGGGTACCGAAGTTGCAAAAATGGTTTTGCAACAAAAGCATCCGTTCTAGTCCATTAGACTCAAAATGATGTTTGGGAGTGTTTTGGAGCATTTCGCTAACCTTCGGCATGTAAATAACTTGTGTTTCAGGCCTGAATGCACTGTTACGGGGTACCGAAGTTGCAAAAATGGTTTTGCAACAAAAGCATATGTTCTACTCCATTAGACTCAAAATGATGTTTCGGAGTGTTGCATTTCGCTAACCATCGGCATATAAATAACTTGTGTTTCGTGCCTGGATACACAGTTACGGGGTACCGAAGTTGCAAAAATGGTTTTGCAACAAAAGCATCCGTTCTACTCCATTAGACTCAAAATGATGTTTGGGAGTGTTTTGGAGCATTTCGCTAACCTTCGGCATGTCAATAACTTGTGTTCCGGGCCTGAATGCACTGTTACGGGGTACCGTAGTTGCAAAAATGGTTTTGCAACAAAAGCATCCGTTCTACTCAATTAGACTCAAAATGATGTTTGGGAGTGTTTTGGAGCATTTCGCTAACCTTCGGCATGTAAATAACTTGTGTTTCGGGCCTGAATGCACTGTTACGCGGTACCGAAGTTGCAAAAATGGTTTTGCAACAAAAGCATCCGTTCTACTCAATTAGACTCAAAATGATGTTTGGGAGTGTTTTGGAGCATTTCACTAAGCTTCGGCATGAAAATAACTTGTGTTCCGGGCCTGAATGCACTGTTACGGGGTACCGAAGTTGCAAAAATGGTTTTGCAACAAAAGCATCCGTTCTAGTCCATTAGACTCAAAATGATGTTTGGGAGTGTTTTGGAGCATTTCGCTAACCTTCGGCATGTAAATAACTTGTGTTTCAGGCCTGAATGCACTGTTACGGGGTACCGAAGTTGCAAAAATGGTTTTGCAACAAAAGCATATGTTCTACTCCATTAGACTCAAAATGATGTTTCGGAGTGTTGCATTTCGCTAACCATCGGCATATAAATAACTTGTGTTTCGTGCCTGGATACACAGTTACGGGGTACCGAAGTTGCAAAAATGGTTTTGCAACAAAAGCATCCGTTCTACTCCATTAGACTCAAAATGATGTTTGGGAGTGTTTTGGAGCATTTCGCTAACCTTCGGCATGTCAATAACTTGTGTTCCGGGCCTGAATGCACTGTTACGGGGTACCGTAGTTGCAAAAATGGTTTTGCAACAAAAGCATCCGTTCTACTCAATTAGACTCAAAATGATGTTTGGGAGTGTTTTGGAGCATTTCGCTAACCTTCGGCATGTAAATAACTTGTGTTTCGGGCCTGAATGCACTGTTACGCGGTACCGAAGTTGCAAAAATGGTTTTGCAACAAAAGCATCCGTTCTACTCAATTAGACTCAAAATGATGTTTGGGAGTGTTTTGGAGCATTTCACTAAGCTTCGGCATGAAAATAACTTGTGTTCCGGGCCTGAATGCACTGTTACGGGGTACCGAAGTTGCAAAAATGGTTTTGCAACAAAAGCATCCGTTCTAGTCCATTAGACTCAAAATGATGTTTGGGAGTGTTTTGGAGCATTTCGCTAACCTTCGGCATGTAAATAACTTGTGTTTCAGGCCTGAATGCACTGTTACGGGGTACCGAAGTTGCAAAAATGGTTTTGCAACAAAAGCATATGTTCTACTCCATTAGACTCAAAATGATGTTTCGGAGTGTTGCATTTCGCTAACCTTCGGCATATAAATAACTTGTGTTTCGGGCCTGGATGCCCAGTTACGGGGTACCGAAGTTGCAAAAATGGTTTTGCAACAAAAGCATCCGTTCTACTCCATTAGACTCAAAATGATGTTTGGGAGTGTTTTGGAGCATTTCGCTAACCTTCGGCATGTCAATAACTTGTGTTCCGGGCCTGAATGCACTGTTACGGGGTACCGTAGTTGCAAAAATGGTTTTGCAACAAAAGCATCCGTTCTACTCAATTAGACTCAAAATGATGTTTGGGAGTGTTTTGGAGCATTTCGCTAACCTTCGGCATGTCAATAACTAGTGTTCCGGGCCTGAATGCACTGTTACGGGGTACCGACGTTGCAAAAATGGTTTTGCAACAAAAGCATCCGTTCTACTCAATTAGACTTAAAATGATGTTTGGGAGTGTTTTGGAGCATTTCGCTAACCTTCGGCATGTAAATAACTTGTGTTCCGGGCCTAAATGCACTGTTACGGGGTACCGAAGTTGCAAAAATGGTTTTGTAACAAAAGCATCCGTTCTACTCAATTAGACTCAAAATGATGTTTGGGAGTGTTTTGGAGCATTTCGCTAACCTTCGGCATGAAAATAACTTGTGTTCTGGGCCTGAATGCACTATTACGGGGTACCGAAGTTGCAAAAATAGTTTTGAAACAAAAGCATCCGTTCTAGTCCATTAGACTCAAAATGATGTTTGGGAGTGTTTTGGAGCATTTCGCTAACCTTCGGCATGTAAATAACTTGTGTTTCAGGCCTGAATGCACTGTTACGGGGTACCGAAGTTGCAAAAATGGTTTTGCAACAAAAGCATATGTTCTACTCCATTAGACTCAAAATGATGTTTCGGAGTGTTGCATTTCGCTAACCTTCGGCATATAAATAACTTGTGTTTCGGGCCTGGATGCCCAGTTACGGGGTACCGAAGTTGCAAAAATGGTTTTGCAACAAAAGCATCCGTTCTACTCCATTAGACTCAAAATGATGTTTGGCTGTGTTTTGGAGCATTTCGCTAACCTTCGGCATGTCAATAACTTGTGTTCCGGGCCTGAATGCACTGTTACGGGGTACCGTAGTTGCAAAAATGGTTTTGCAACAAAAGCATCCGTTCTACTCAATTAGACTCAAAATGATGTTTGGGTGTGTTTTGGAGCATTTCACTAAGCTTCGGCATGAAAATAACTTGTGTTCCGGGCCTGAATGCACTGTTACGGGGTACCGAAGTTGCAAAAATGGTTTTGCAACAAAAGCATCCGTTCTAGTCCATTAGACTCAAAATGATGTTTGGGAGTGTTTTGGAGCATTTCGCTAACCTTCGGCATGTAAATAACTTGTGTTTCAGGCCTGAATGCACTGTTACGGGGTACCGAAGTTGCAAAAATGGTTTTGCAACAAAAGCATATGTTCTACTCCATTAGACTCAAAATGATGTTTCGGAGTGTTGCATTTCGCTAACCTTCGGCATATAAATAACTTGTGTTTCGGGCCTGGATGCCCAGTTACGGGGTACCGAAGTTGCAAAAATGGTTTTGCAACAAAAGCATCCGTTCTACTCCATTAGACTCAAAATGATGTTTGGGAGTGTTTTGGAGCATTTCGCTAACCTTCGGCATGTCAATAACTTGTGTTCCGGGCCTGAATGCACTGTTACGGGGTACCGTAGTTGCAAAAATGGTTTTGCAACAAAAGCATCCGTTCTACTCAATTAGACTCAAAATGATGTTTGGGAGTGTTTTGGAGCATTTCGCTAACCTTCGGCATGTAAATAACTTGTGTTTCGGGCCTGAATGCACTGTTACGCGGTACCGAAGTTGCAAAAATGGTTTTGCAACAAAAGCATCCGTTCTACTCAATTAGACTCAAAATGATGTTTGGGAGTGTTTTGGAGCATTTCACTAAGCTTCGGCATGAAAATAACTTGTGTTCCGGGCCTGAATGCACTGTTACGGGGTACCGAAGTTGCAAAAATGGTTTTGCAACAAAAGCATCCGTTTTAGTCCATTAGACTCAAAATGATGTTTGGGAGTGTTTTGGAGCATTTCGCTAACCTTCGGCATGTAAATAACTTGTGTTTCAGGCCTGAATGCACTGTTACGGGGTACCGAAGTTGCAAAAATGGTTTTGCAACAAAAGCATATGTTCTACTCCATTAGACTCAAAATGATGTTTCGGAGTGTTGCATTTCGCTAACCTTCGGCATATAAATAACTTGTGTTTCGGGCCTGGATGCCCAGTTACGGGGTACCGAAGTTGCAAAAATGGTTTTGCAACAAAAGCATCCGTTCTACTCCATTAGACTCAAAATGATGTTTGGGAGTGTTTTGGAGCATTTCGCTAACCTTCGGCATGTCAATAACTTGTGTTCCGGGCCTGAATGCACTGTTACGGGGTACCGTAGTTGCAAAAATGGTTTTGCAACAAAAGCATCCGTTCTACTCAATTAGACTCAAAATGATGTTTGGGAGTGTTTTGGAGCATTTCGCTAACCTTCGGCATGTCAATAACTTGTGTTCCGGGCCTGAATGCACTGTTACGGGGTACCGACGTTGCAAAAATGGTTTTGCAACAAAAGCATCCGTTCTACTCAATTAGACTTAAAATGATGTTTGGGAGTGTTTTGGAGCATTTCGCTAACCTTCGGCATGTAAATAACTTGTGTTCCGGGCCTAAATGCACTGTTACGGGGTACCGAAGTTGCAAAAATGGTTTTGTAACAAAAGCATCCGTTCTACTCAATTAGACTCAAAATGATGTTTGGGAGTGTTTTGGAGCATTTCGCTAACCTTCGGCATGAAAATAACTTGTGTTCTGGGCCTGAATGCACTATTACGGGGTACCGAAGTTGCAAAAATAGTTTTGAAACAAAAGCATCCGTTCTAGTCCATTAGACTCAAAATGATGTTTGGGAGTGTTTTGGAGCATTTCGCTAACCTTCGGCATGTAAATAACTTGTGTTTCAGGCCTGAATGCACTGTTACGGGGTACCGAAGTTGCAAAAATGGTTTTGCAACAAAAGCATATGTTCTACTCCATTAGACTCAAAATGATGTTTCGGAGTGTTGCATTTCGCTAACGTTCGGCATATAAATAACTTGTGTTTCGGGCCTGGATGCCCAGTTACGGGGTACCGAAGTTGCAAAAATGGTTTTGCAACAAAAGCATCCGTTCTACTCCATTAGACTCAAAATGATGTTTGGCTGTGTTTTGGAGCATTTCGCTAACCTTCGGCATGTCAATAACTTGTGTTCCGGGCCTGAATGCACTGTTACGGGGTACCGACGTTGCAAAAATGGTTTTGCAACAAAAGCATCCGTTCTACTCAATTAGACTTAAAATGATGTTTGGGAGTGTTTTGGAGCATTTCGCTAACCTTCGGCATGTAAATAACTTGTGTTCCGGGCCTAAATGCACTGTTACGGGGTACCGAAGTTGCAAAAATGGTTTTGTAACAAAAGCATCCGTTCTACTCAATTAGACTCAAAATGATGTTTGGGAGTGTTTTGGAGCATTTCGCTAACCTTCGGCATGAAAATAACTTGTGTTCTGGGCCTGAATGCACTGTTACGGGGTACCGAAGTTGCAAAAATAGTTTTGAAACAAAAGCATCCGTTCTAGTCCATTAGACTCAAAATGATGTTTGGGAGTGTTTTGGAGCATTTCGCTAACCTTCGGCATGTAAATAACTTGTGTTTCAGGCCTGAATGCACTGTTACGGGGTACCGAAGTTGCAAAAATGGTTTTGCAACAAAAGCATATGTTCTACTCCATTAGACTCAAAATGATGTTTCGGAGTGTTGCATTTCGCTAACCTTCGGCATATAAATAACTTGTGTTTCGGGCCTAGATGCCCAGTTACGGGGTACCGAAGTTGCAAAAATGGTTTTGCAACAAAAGCATCCGTTCTACTCCATTAGACTCAAAATGATGTTTGGCTGTGTTTTGGAGCATTTCGCTAACCTTCGGCATGTCAATAACTTGTGTTCCGGGCCTGAATGCACTGTTACGGGGTACCGTAGTTGCAAAAATGGTTTTGCAACAAAAGCATCCGTTCTACTCAATTAGACTCAAAATGATGTTTGGGTGTGTTTTGGAGCATTTCACTAAGCTTCGGCATGAAAATAACTTGTGTTCCGGGCCTGAATGCACTGTTACGGGGTACCGAAGTTGCAAAAATGGTTTTGCAACAAAAGCATCCGTTCTAGTCCATTAGACTCAAAATGATGTTTGGGAGTGTTTTGGAGCATTTCGCTAACCTTCGGCATGTAAATAACTTGTGTTTCAGGCCTGAATGCACTGTTACGGGGTACCGAAGTTGCAAAAATGGTTTTGCAACAAAAGCATATGTTCTACTCCATTAGACTCAAAATGATGTTTCGGAGTGTTGCATTTCGCTAACCTTCGGCATATAAATAACTTGTGTTTCGGGCCTGGATGCCCAGTTACGGGGTACCGAAGTTGCAAAAATGGTTTTGCAACAAAAGCATCCGTTCTACTCCATTAGACTCAAAATGATGTTTGGGAGTGTTTTGGAGCATTTCGCTAACCTTCGGCATGTCAATAACTTGTGTTCCGGGCCTGAATGCACTGTTACGGGGTACCGTAGTTGCAAAAATGGTTTTGCAACAAAAGCATCCGTTCTACTCAATTAGACTCAAAATGATGTTTGGGAGTCTTTTGGAGCATTTTCTAACCTTCGGCATGTAAATAACTTGTGTTTCGGGCCTAAATGCACTGTTACGCGGTACCGAAGTTGCAAAAATGGTTTTGCAACAAAAGCATCCGTTCTACTCAATTAGACTCAAAATGATGTTTGGGAGTGTTTTGGAGCATTTCACTAAGCTTCGGCATGAAAATAACTTGTGTTCCGGGCCTGAATGCACTGTTACGGGGTACCGAAGTTGCAAAAATGGTTTTGCAACAAAAGCATCCGTTCTAGTCCATTAGACTCAAAATGATGTTTGGGAGTGTTTTGGAGCATTTCGCAAACCTTCGGCATGTAAATAACTTGTGTTTCAGGCCTGAATGCACTGTTACGGGGTACCGAAGTTGCAAAAATGGTTTTGCAACAAAAGCATATGTTCTACTCCATTAGACTCAAAATGATGTTTCGGAGTGTTGCATTTCGCTAACCATCGGCATATAAATAACTTGTGTTTCGTGCCTGGATACACAGTTACGGGGTACCGAAGTTGCAAAAATGGTTTTGCAACAAAAGCATCCGTTCTACTCCATTAGACTCAAAATGATGTTTGGGAGTGTTTTGGAGCATTTCGCTAACCTTCGGCATGTAAATAACTTGTGTTTCAGGCCTGAATGCACTGTTACGGGGTACCGAAGTTGCAAAAATGGTTTTGCAACAAAAGCATATGTTCTACTCCATTAGACTCAAAATGATGTTTCGGAGTGTTGCATTTCGCTAACCTTCGGCATATAAATAACTTGTGTTTCGGGCCAGGATGCCTAGTTACGGGGTACCGAAGTTGCAAAAATGGTTTTGCAACAAAAGCATCTGTTCTACTCCTTTAGACTCAAAATGATGTTTGGGAGTGTTTTGGAGCATTTCGCTTACCTTCGGCATGAAAATAACTTGTGTTCCGGGCCTGAATGCACTGTTACGGGGTACCGTAGTTGCAAAAATGGTTTTGCAACAAAAGCATACGTTCTACTCAATTAGACTCAAAATGATGTTTGGGAGTGTTTTGGAGCATTTCGCTAACCTTCGGCATGTAAATAACTTGTTTTTCGGGCCTGAATGCACTGTTACGGGGTACCGAAGTTGCAAAAATGGTTTTGCAACAAAATTATCCGTTCTACTCAATTAGACTCAAAATGATGTTTGGGAGTGTTTTGGAGCATTTCACTAAGCTTCGGCATGAAAATAACTTGTGTTCCGGGCCTGAATGCACTGTTACGGGGTACCGAAGTTGCAAAAATGGTTTTGCAACAAAAGCATCCGTTCTAGTCCATTAGACTCAAAATGATGTTTGGGAGTGTTTTGGAGCATTTCGCTAACCTTCGGCATGTAAATAACTTGTGTTTCAGGCCTGAATGCACTGTTACGGGGTACCGAAGTTGCAAAAATGGTTTTGCAACAAAAGCATATGTTCTACTCCATTAGACTCAAAATGATGTTTTGGAGTGTTGCATTTCGCTAACCATCGGCATATAAATAACTTGTGTTTCGTGCCTGGATACACAGTTACGGGGTACAGAAGTTGCAAAAATGGTTTTGCAACAAAAGCATCCGTTCTACTCCATTAGACTCAAAATGATGTTTGGGAGTGTTTTGGAGCATTTCGCTAACCTTCGGCATGTCAATAACTTGTGTTCCGGGCCTGAATGCACTGTTACGGGGTACCGTAGTTGCAAAAATGGTTTTGCAACAAAAGCATCCGTTCTACTCAATTAGACTCAAAATGATGTTTGGGAGTGTTTTGGAGCATTTCGCTAACCTTCGGCATGTAAATAACTTGTGTTTCGGGCCTGAATGCACTGTTACGCGGTACCGAAGTTGCAAAAATGGTTTTGCAACAAAAGCATCCGTTCTACTCAATTAGACTCAAAATGATGTTTGGGAGTGTTTTGGAGCATTTCACTAAGCTTCGGCATGAAAATAACTTGTGTTCCGGGCCTGAATGCACTGTTATGGGGTACCGAAGTTGCAAAAATGGTTTTGCAACAAAAGCAT
Organism: Cenchrus fungigraminus; assembly: GCA_036936925.1. Taxonomy (NCBI): domain Eukaryota; kingdom Viridiplantae; phylum Streptophyta; class Magnoliopsida; order Poales; family Poaceae; genus Cenchrus; species Cenchrus fungigraminus. The sequence continues at coordinate 82,471 of JAQONI010000068.1, forward strand.
CCGTTCTACTCCATTAGACTCAAAATGATGTTTGGGAGTGTTTTGGAGCATTTCGCTAACCTTCGGCATGTAAATAACTTGTGTTCCGGGCCTGAATGCACTGTTACGAGTACCGAAGTTGCAAAAATGGTTTTGCAACAAAAGCATCCGTTCTACTCCACTAGACTCAAAATGATGTTTGGGAGAGTTTTGTTGCATTTTGCTAACCTTCGGCATGTAAATAACTTGTGTTCCGGGCCTGAATGCACTGTTACGGGGTACCGAAGTTGCAAAAATGGTTTTGCAACAAAAGCATATGTTCTACTCCATTAGACTCAAAATGATGTTTCGGAGTGTTGCATTTCGCTAACCTTCGGCATATAAATAACTTGTGTTTCGGGCCTGGATGCCCAGTTACGGGGTACCGAAGTTGCAAAAATGGTTTTGCAACAAAAGCATCCGTTCTACTCCATTAGACTCAAAATGATGTTTGGGAGTGTTTTGGAGCATTTCGCTAACCTTCGGCATGTCAATAACTTGTGTTCCGGGCCTGAATGCACTGTTACGGGGTACCGTAGTTGCAAAAATGGTTTTGCAACAAAAGCATCCGTTCTACTCAATTAGACTCAAAATGATGTTTGGGAGTGTTTTGGAGCATTTCGCTAACCTTCGGCATGTCAATAACTTGTGTTCCGGGCCTGAATGCACTGTTACGGGGTACCGACGTTGCAAAAATGGTTTTGCAACAAAAGCATCCGTTCTACTCAATTAGACTTAAAATGATGTTTGGGAGTGTTTTGGAGCATTTCGCTAACCTTCGGCATGTAAATAACTTGTGTTCCGGGCCTAAATGCACTGTTACGGGGTACCGAAGTTGCAAAAATGGTTTTGTAACAAAAGCATCCGTTCTACTCAATTAGACTCAAAATGATGTTTGGGAGTGTTTTGGAGCATTTCGCTAACCTTCGGCATGAAAATAACTTGTGTTCTGGGCCTGAATGCACTATTACGGGGTACCGAAGTTGCAAAAATAGTTTTGAAACAAAAGCATCCGTTCTAGTCCATTAGACTCAAAATGATGTTTGGGAGTGTTTTGGAGCATTTCGCTAACCTTCGGCATGTAAATAACTTGTGTTTCAGGCCTGAATGCACTGTTACGGGGTACCGAAGTTGCAAAAATGGTTTTGCAACAAAAGCATATGTTCTACTCCATTAGACTCAAAATGATGTTTCGGAGTGTTGCATTTCGCTAACCTTCGGCATATAAATAACTTGTGTTTCGGGCCTGGATGCCCAGTTACGGGGTACCGAAGTTGCAAAAATGGTTTTGCAACAAAAGCATCCGTTCTACTCCATTAGACTCAAAATGATGTTTGGCTGTGTTTTGGAGCATTTCGCTAACCTTCGGCATGTCAATAACTTGTGTTCCGGGCCTGAATGCACTGTTACGGGGTACCGTAGTTGCAAAAATGGTTTTGCAACAAAAGCATCCGTTCTACTCAATTAGACTCAAAATGATGTTTGGGTGTGTTTTGGAGCATTTCACTAAGCTTCGGCATGAAAATAACTTGTGTTCCGGGCCTGAATGCACTGTTACGGGGTACCGAAGTTGCAAAAATGGTTTTGCAACAAAAGCATCCGTTCTAGTCCATTAGACTCAAAATGATGTTTGGGAGTGTTTTGGAGCATTTCGCTAACCTTCGGCATGTAAATAACTTGTGTTTCAGGCCTGAATGCACTGTTACGGGGTACCGAAGTTGCAAAAATGGTTTTGCAACAAAAGCATATGTTCTACTCCATTAGACTCAAAATGATGTTTCGGAGTGTTGCATTTCGCTAACCTTCGGCATATAAATAACTTGTGTTTCGGGCCTGGATGCCCAGTTACGGGGTACCGAAGTTGCAAAAATGATTTTGCAACAAAAGCATCCGTTCTACTCCATTAGACTCAAAATGATGTTTGGGAGTGTTTTGGAGCATTTCGCTAACCTTCGGCATGTCAATAACTTGTGTTCCGGGCCTGAATGCACTGTTACGGGGTACCGTAGTTGCAAAAATGGTTTTGCAACAAAAGCATCCGTTCTACTCAATTAGACTCAAAATGATGTTTGGGAGTGTTTTGGAGCATTTCGCTAACCTTCGGCATGTAAATAACTTGTGTTTCGGGCCTGAATGCACTGTTACGCGGTACCGAAGTTGCAAAAATGGTTTTGCAACAAAAGCATCCGTTCTACTCAATTAGACTCAAAATGATGTTTGGGAGTGTTTTGGAGCATTTCACTAAGCTTCGGCATGAAAATAACTTGTGTTCCGGGCCTGAATGCACTGTTACGGGGTACCGAAGTTGCAAAAATGGTTTTGCAACAAAAGCATCCGTTCTAGTCCATTAGACTCAAAATGATGTTTGGGAGTGTTTTGGAGCATTTCGCTAACCTTCGGCATGTAAATAACTTGTGTTTCAGGCCTGAATGCACTGTTACGGGGTACCGAAGTTGCAAAAATGGTTTTGCAACAAAAGCATATGTTCTACTCCATTAGACTCAAAATGATGTTTCGGAGTGTTGCATTTCGCTAACCTTCGGCATATAAATAACTTGTGTTTCGGGCCTGGATGCCCAGTTACGGGGTACCGAAGTTGCAAAAATGGTTTTGCAACAAAAGCATCCGTTCTACTCCATTAGACTCAAAATGATGTTTGGGAGTGTTTTGGAGCATTTCGCTAACCTTCGGCATGTCAATAACTTGTGTTCCGGGCCTGAATGCACTGTTACGGGGTACCGTAGTTGCAAAAATGGTTTTGCAACAAAAGCATCCGTTCTACTCAATTAGACTCAAAATGATGTTTGGGAGTGTTTTGGAGCATTTCGCTAACCTTCGGCATGTCAATAACTTGTGTTCCGGGCCTGAATGCACTGTTACGGGGTACCGACGTTGCAAAAATGGTTTTGCAACAAAAGCATCCGTTCTACTCAATTAGACTTAAAATGATGTTTAGGAGTGTTTTGGAGCATTTCGCTAACCTTCGGCATGTAAATAACTTGTGTTCCGGGCCTAAATGCACTGTTACGGGGTACCGAAGTTGCAAAAATGGTTTTGTAACAAAAGCATCCGTTCTACTCAATTAGACTCAAAATGATGTTTGGGAGTGTTTTGGAGCATTTCGCTAACCTTCGGCATGAAAATAACTTGTGTTCTGGGCCTGAATGCACTATTACGGGGTACCGAAGTTGCAAAAATAGTTTTGAAACAAAAGCATCCGTTCTAGTCCATTAGACTCAAAATGATGTTTGGGAGTGTTTTGGAGCATTTCGCTAACCTTCGGCATGTAAATAACTTGTGTTTCAGGCCTGAATGCACTGTTACGGGGTACCGAAGTTGCAAAAATGGTTTTGCAACAAAAGCATATGTTCTACTCCATTAGACTCAAAATGATGTTTCGGAGTGTTGCATTTCGCTAACCTTCGGCATATAAATAACTTGTGTTTCGGGCCTGGATGCCCAGTTACGGGGTACCGAAGTTGCAAAAATGGTTTTGCAACAAAAGCATCCGTTCTACTCCATTAGACTCAAAATGATGTTTGGCTGTGTTTTGGAGCATTTCGCTAACCTTCGGCATGTCAATAACTTGTGTTCCGGGCCTGAATGCACTGTTACGGGGTACCGTAGTTGCAAAAATGGTTTTGCAACAAAAGAATCCGTTCTACTCAATTAGACTCCAAATGATGTTTGGGTGTGTTTTGGAGCATTTCACTAAGCTTCGGCATGAAAATAACTTGTGTTCCGGGCCTGAATGCACTGTTACGGGGTACCGAAGTTGCAAAAATGGTTTTGCAACAAAAGCATCCGTTCTAGTCCATTAGACTCAAAATGATGTTTGGGAGTGTTTTGGAGCATTTCGCTAACCTTCGGCATGTAAATAACTTGTGTTTCAGGCCTGAATGCACTATTACGGGGTACCGAAGTTGCAAAAATGGTTTTGCAACAAAAGCATATGTTCTACTCCATTAGACTCAAAATGATGTTTCGGAGTGTTGCATTTCGCTAACCTTCGGCATATAAATAACTTGTGTTTCGGGCCTGGATGCCCAGTTACGGGGTACCGAAGTTGCAAAAATGGTTTTGCAACAAAAGCATCCGTTCTACTCCATTAGACTCAAAATGATGTTTGGGAGTGTTTTGGAGCATTTCGCTAACCTTCGGCATGTCAATAACTTGTGTTCCGGGCCTGAATGCACTGTTACGGGGTACCGTAGTTGCAAAAATGGTTTTGCAACAAAAGCATCCGTTCTACTCAATTAGACTCAAAATGATGTTTGGGAGTCTTTTGGAGCATTTCGCTAACCTTCGGCATGTAAATAACTTGTGTTTCGGGCCTAAATGCACTGTTACGCGGTACCGAAGTTGCAAAAATGGTTTTGCAACAAAAAGATCCGTTCTACTCAATTAGACTCAAAATGATGTTTGGGAGTGTTTTGGAGCATTTCACTAAGCTTCGGCATGAAAATAACTTGTGTTCCGGGCCTGAATGCACTGTTACGGGGTACCGAAGTTGCAAAAATGGTTTTGCAACAAAAGCATCCGTTCTAGTCCATTAGACTCAAAATGATGTTTGGGAGTGTTTTGGAGCATTTCGCAAACCTTCGGCATGTAAATAACTTGTGTTTCAGGCCTGAATGCACTGTTACGGGGTACCGAAGTTGCAAAAATGGTTTTGCAACAAAAGCATATGTTCTACTCCATTAGACTCAAAATGATGTTTCGGAGTGTTGCATTTCGCTAACCATCGGCATATAAATAACTTGTGTTTCGTGCCTGGATACACAGTTACGGGGTACCGAAGTTGCAAAAATGGTTTTGCAACAAAAGCATCCGTTCTACTCCATTAGACTCAAAATGATGTTTGGGAGTGTTTTGGAGCATTTCGCTAACCTTCGGCATGTAAATAACTTGTGTTTCAGGCCTGAATGCACTGTTACGGGGTACCGAAGTTGCAAAAATGGTTTTGCAACAAAAGCATATGTTCTACTCCATTAGACTCAAAATGATGTTTCGGAGTGTTGCATTTCGCTAACCTTCGGCATATAAATAACTTGTGTTTCGGGCCAGGATGCCCAGTTACGGGGTACCGAAGTTGCAAAAATGGTTTTGCAACAAAAGCATCTGTTCTACTCCTTTAGACTCAAAATGATGTTTGGGAGTGTTTTGGAGCATTTCGCTTACCTTCGGCATGAAAATAACTTGTGTTCCGGGCCTGAATGCACTGTTACGGGGTACCGTAGTTGTAAAAATGGTTTTGCAACAAAAGCATACGTTCTACTCAATTAGACTCAAAATGATGTTTGGGAGTGTTTTGGAGCATTTCGCTAACCTTCGGCATGTAAATAACTTGTTTTTCGGGCCTGAATGCACTGTTACGGGGTACCGAAGTTGCAAAAATGGTTTTGCAACAAAAGCATCCGTTCTACTCAATTAGACTCAAAATGATGTTTGGGAGTGTTTTGGAGCATTTCACTAAGCTTCGGCATGAAAATAACTTGTGTTCCGGGCCTGAATGCACTGTTACGGGGTACCGAAGTTGCAAAAATGGTTTTGCAACAAAAGCATCCGTTTTAGTCCATTAGACTCAAAATGATGTTTGGGAGTGTTTTGGAGCATTTCGCTAACCTTCGGCATGTAAATAACTTGTGTTTCAGGCCTGAATGCACTGTTACGGGGTACCGAAGTTGCAAAAATGGTTTTGCAACAAAAGCATATGTTCTACTCCATTAGACTCAAAATGATGTTTCGGAGTGTTGCATTTCGCTAACCATCGGCATATAAATAACTTGTGTTTCGTGCCTGGATACACAGTTACGGGGTACAGAAGTTGCAAAAATGGTTTTGCAACAAAAGCATCCGTTCTACTCCATTAGACTCAAAATGATGTTTGGGAGTGTTTTGGAGCATTTCGCTAACCTTCGGCATGTCAATAACTTGTGTTCCGGGCCTGAATGCACTGTTACGGGGTACCGTAGTTGCAAAAATGGTTTTGCAACAAAAGCATCCGTTCTACTCAATTAGACTCAAAATGATGTTTGGGAGTGTTTTGGAGCATTTCGCTAACCTTCGGCATGTAAATAACTTGTGTTTCGGGCCTGAATGCACTGTTACGCGGTACCGAAGTTGCAAAAATGGTTTTGCAACAAAAGCATCCGTTCTACTCAATTAGACTCAAAATGATGTTTGGGAGTGTTTTGGAGCATTTCACTAAGCTTCGGCATGAAAATAACTTGTGTTCCGGGCCTGAATGCACTGTTACGGGGTACCGAAGTTGCAAAAATGGTTTTGCAACAAAAGCATCCGTTCTAGTCCATTAGACTCAAAATGATGTTTGGGAGTGTTTTGGAGCATTTCGCTAACCTTCGGCATGTAAATAACTTGTGTTTCAGGCCTGAATGCACTGTTACGGGGTACCGAAGTTGCAAAAATGGTTTTGCAACAAAAGCATATGTTCTACTCCATTAGACTCAAAATGATGTTTCGGAGTGTTGCATTTCGCTAACCTTCGGCATATAAATAACTTGTGTTTCGGGCCTGGATGCCCAGTTATGGGGTACCGAAGTTGCAAAAATGGTTTTGCAACAAAAGCATCCGTTCTACTCCATTAGACTCAAAATGATGTTTGGGAGTGTTTTGGAGCATTTCGCTAACCTTCGGCATGTCAATAACTTGTGTTCCGGGCCTGAATGCACTGTTACGGGGTACCGTAGTTGCAAAAATGGTTTTGCAACAAAAGCATCCGTTCTACTCAATTAGACTCAAAATGATGTTTGGGAGTGTTTTGGAGCATTTCGCTAACCTTCGGCATGTAAATAACTTGTGTTTCGGGCCTGAATGCACTGTTACGCGGTACCGAAGTTGCAAAAATGGTTTTGCAACAAAAGCATCCGTTCTACTCAATTAGACTCAAAATGATGTTTGGGAGTGTTTTGGAGCATTTCACTAAGCTTCGGCATGAAAATAACTTGTGTTCCGGGCCTGAATGCACTGTTACGGGGTACCGAAGTTGCAAAAATGGTTTTGCAACAAAAGCATCCATTCTAGTCCATTAGACTCAAAATGATGTTTGGGAGTGTTTTGGAGCATTTCGCTAACCTTCGGCATGTAAATAACTTGTGTTTCAGGCCTGAATGCACTGTTACGGGGTACCGAAGTTGCAAAAATGGTTTTGCAACAAAAGCATATGTTCTACTCCATTAGACTCAAAATGATGTTTCGGAGTGTTGCATTTCGCTAACCTTAGGCATATAAATAACTTGTGTTTCGGGCCTGGATGCCCAGTTACGGGGTACCGAAGTTGCAAAAATGGTTTTGCAACAAAAGCATCCGTTCTACTCCATTAGACTCAAAATGATGTTTGGGAGTGTTTTGGAGCATTTCGCTAACCTTCGGCATGTCAATAACTTGTGTTCCGGGCCTGAATGCACTGTTACGGGGTACCGTAGTTGCAAAAATGGTTTTGCAACAAAAGCATCCGTTCTACTCAATTAGACTCAAAATGATGTTTGGGAGTGTTTTGGAGCATTTCGCTAACCTTCGGCATGTCAATAACTTGTGTTCCGGGCCTGAATGCACTGTTACGGGGTACCGACGTTGCAAAAATGGTTTTGCAACAAAAGCATCCGTTCTACTCAATTAGACTTAAAATGATGTTTGGGAGTGTTTTGGAGCATTTCGCTAACCTTCGGCATGTAAATAACTTGTGTTCCGGGCCTAAATGCACTGTTACGGGGTACCGAAGTTGCAAAAATGGTTTTGTAACAAAAGCATCCGTTCTACTCAATTAGACTCAAAATGATGTTTGGGAGTGTTTTGGAGCATTTCGCTAACCTTCGGCATGAAAATAACTTGTGTTCTGGGCCTGAATGCACTATTACGGGGTACCGAAGTTGCAAAAATAGTTTTGAAACAAAAGCATCCGTTCTAGTCCATTAGACTCAAAATGATGTTTGGGAGTGTTTTGGAGCATTTCGCTAACCTTCGGCATGTAAATAACTTGTGTTTCAGGCCTGAATGCACTGTTACGGGGTACCGAAGTTGCAAAAATGGTTTTGCAACAAAAGCATATGTTCTACTCCATTAGACTCAAAATGATGTTTCGGAGTGTTGCATTTCGCTAACCTTCGGCATATAAATAACTTGTGTTTCGGGCCTGGATGCCCAGTTACGGGGTACCGAAGTTGCAAAAATGGTTTTGCAACAAAAGCATCCGTTCTACTCCATTAGACTCAAAATGATGTTTGGGAGTGTTTTGGAGCATTTCGCTAACCTTCGGCATGTCAATAACTTGTGTTCCGGGCCTGAATGCACTGTTACGGGGTACCGTAGTTGCAAAAATGGTTTTGCAACAAAAGCATCCGTTCTACTCAATTAGACTCAAAATGATGTTTGGGAGTGTTTTGGAGCATTTCGCTAACCTTCGGCATGTAAATAACTTGTGTTTCGGGCCTGAATGCACTGTTACGCGGTACCGAAGTTGCAAAAATGGTTTTGCAACAAAAGCATCCGTTCTACTCAATTAGACTCAAAATGATGTTTGGGAGTGTTTTGGAGCATTTCACTAAGCTTCGGCATGAAAATAACTTGTGTTCCGGGCCTGAATGCACTGTTACGGGGTACCGAAGTTGCAAAAATGGTTTTGCAACAAAAGCATCCGTTCTAGTCCATTAGACTCAAAATGATGTTTGGGAGTGTTTTGGAGCATTTCGCTAACCTTCGGCATGTAAATAACTTGTGTTTCAGGCCTGAATGCACTGTTACGGGGTACCGAAGTTGCAAAAATGGTTTTGCAACAAAAGCATATGTTCTACTCCATTAGACTCAAAATGATGTTTCGGAGTGTTGCATTTCGCTAACCTTCGGCATATAAATAACTTGTGTTTCGGGCCTGGATGCCCAGTTATGGGGTACCGAAGTTGCAAAAATGGTTTTGCAACAAAAGCATCCGTTCTACTCCATTAGACTCAAAATGATGTTTGGGAGTGTTTTGGAGCATTTCGCTAACCTTCGGCATGTCAATAACTTGTGTTCCGGGCCTGAATGCACTGTTACGGGGTACCGTAGTTGCAAAAATGGTTTTGCAACAAAAGCATCCGTTCTACTCAATTAGACTCAAAATGATGTTTGGGAGTGTTTTGGAGCATTTCGCTAACCTTCGGCATGTAAATAACTTGTGTTTCGGGCCTGAATGCACTGTTACGCGGTACCGAAGTTGCAAAAATGGTTTTGCAACAAAAGCATCCGTTCTACTCAATTAGACTCAAAATGATGTTTGGGAGTGTTTTGGAGCATTTCACTAAGCTTCGGCATGAAAATAACTTGTGTTCCGGGCCTGAATGCACTGTTACGGGGTACCGAAGTTGCAAAAATGGTTTTGCAACAAAAGCATCCGTTCTAGTCCATTAGACTCAAAATGATGTTTGGGAGTGTTTTGGAGCATTTCGCTAACCTTCGGCATGTAAATAACTTGTGTTTCAGGCCTGAATGCACTGTTACGGGGTACCGAAGTTGCAAAAATGGTTTTGCAACAAAAGCATATGTTCTACTCCATTAGACTCAAAATGATGTTTCGGAGTGTTGCATTTCGCTAACCTTAGGCATATAAATAACTTGTGTTTCGGGCCTGGATGCCCAGTTACGGGGTACCGAAGTTGCAAAAATGGTTTTGCAACAAAAGCATCCGTTCTACTCCATTAGACTCAAAATGATGTTTGGGAGTGTTTTGGAGCATTTCGCTAACCTTCGGCATGTCAATAACTTGTGTTCCGGGCCTGAATGCACTGTTACGGGGTACCGTAGTTGCAAAAATGGTTTTGCAACAAAAGCATCCGTTCTACTCAATTAGACTCAAAATGATGTTTGGGAGTGTTTTGGAGCATTTCGCTAACCTTCGGCATGTCAATAACTTGTGTTCCGGGCCTGAATGCACTGTTACGGGGTACCGACGTTGCAAAAATGGTTTTGCAACAAAAGCATCCGTTCTACTCAATTAGACTTAAAATGATGTTTGGGAGTGTTTTGGAGCATTTCGCTAACCTTCGGCATGTAAATAACTTGTGTTCCGGGCCTAAATGCACTGTTACGGGGTACCGAAGTTGCAAAAATGGTTTTGTAACAAAAGCATCCGTTCTACTCAATTAGACTCAAAATGATGTTTGGGAGTGTTTTGGAGCATTTCGCTAACCTTCGGCATGAAAATAACTTGTGTTCTGGGCCTGAATGCACTATTACGGGGTACCGAAGTTGCAAAAATAGTTTTGAAACAAAAGCATCCGTTCTAGTCCATTAGACTCAAAATGATGTTTGGGAGTGTTTTGGAGCATTTCACTAACCTTCGGCATGTAAATAACTTGTGTTTCAGGCCTGAATGCACTGTTACGGGGTACCGAAGTTGCAAAAATGGTTTTGCAACAAAAGCATATGTTCTACTCCATTAGACTCAAAATGATGTTTCGGAGTGTTGCATTTCGCTAACCTTCGGCATATAAATAACTTGTGTTTCGGGCCCGGATGCCCAGTTACGGGGTACCGAAGTTGCAAAAATGGTTTTGCAACAAAAGCATCCGTTCTACTCCATTAGACTCAAAATGATGTTTGGGAGTGTTTTGGAGCATTTCGCTAACCTTCGGCATGTCAATAACTTGTGTTCCGGGCCTGAATGCACTGTTACGGGGTACCGTAGTTGCAAAAATGGTTTTGCAACAAAAGCATCCGTTCTACTCAATTAGACTCAAAATGATGTTTGGGAGTGTTTTGGAGCATTTCGCTAACCTTCGGCATGTAAATAACTTGTGTTTCGGGCCTGAATGCTCTGTTACGCGGTACCGAAGTTGCAAAAATGGTTTTGCAACAAAAGCATCCGTTCTACTCAATTAGACTCAAAATGATGTTTGGGAGTGGTTTTGGAGCATTTCACTAAGCTTCGGCATGAAAATAACTTGTGTTCCGGGCCTGAATGCACTGTTACGGGGTACCGAAGTTGCAAAAATGGTTTTGCAACAAAAGCATCCGTTCTAGTCCATTAGACTCAAAATGATGTTTGGGAGTGTTTTGGAGCATTTCGCTAACCTTCGGCATGTAAATAACTTGTGTTTCAGGCCTGAATGCACTGTTACGGGGTACCGAAGTTGCAAAAATGGTTTTGCAACAAAAGCATATGTTCTACTCCATTAGACTCAAAATGATGTTTCGGAGTGTTGCATTTCGCTAACCTTCGGCATATAAATAACTTGTGTTTCGGGCCTGGATGCCCAGTTACGGGGTACCGAAGTTGCAAAAATGGTTTTGCAACAAAAGCATCCGTTCTACTCCATTAGACTCAAAATGATGTTTGGGAGTGTTTTGGAGCATTTCGCTAACCTTCGGCATGTCAATAACTTGTGTTCCGGGCCTGAATGCACTGTTACGGGGTACCGTAGTTGCAAAAATGGTTTTGCAACAAAAGCATCCGTTCTACTCAATTAGACTCAAAATGATGTTTGGGAGTGTTTTGGAGCATTTCGCTAACCTTCGGCATGTCAATAACTTGTGTTCCGGGCCTGAATGCACTGTTACGGGGTACCGACGTTGCAAAAATGGTTTTGCAACAAAAGCATCCGTTCTACTCAATTAGACTTAAAATGATGTTTGGGAGTGTTTTGGAGCATTTCGCTAACCTTCGGCATGTAAATAACTTGTGTTCCGGGCCTAAATGCACTGTTACGGGGTACCGAAGTTGCAAAAATGGTTTTGTAACAAAAGCATCCGTTCTACTCAATTAGACTCAAAATGATGTTTGGGAGTGTTTTGGAGCATTTCGCTAACCTTCGGCATGAAAATAACTTGTGTTCTGGGCCTGAATGCACTATTACGGGGTACCGAAGTTGCAAAAATAGTTTTGAAACAAAAGCATCCGTTCTAGTCCATTAGACTCAAAATGATGTTTGGGAGTGTTTTGGAGCATTTCGCTAACCTTCGGCATGTAAATAACTTGTGTTTCAGGCCTGAATGCACTGTTACGGGGTACCGAAGTTGCAAAAATGGTTTTGCAACAAAAGCATATGTTCTACTCCATTAGACTCAAAATGATGTTTCGGAGTGTTGCATTTCGCTAACCATCGGCATATAAATAACTTGTGTTTTGTGCCTGGATACACAGTTACGGGGTACCGAAGTTGCAAAAATGGTTTTGCAAGAAAAGCATCCGTTCTACTCCATTAGACTCAAAATGATGTTTGGGAGTGTTTTGGAGCATTTCGCTAACCTTCGGCATGTCAATAACTTGTGTTCCGGGCCTGAATGCACTGTTACGGGGTACCGTAGTTGCAAAAATGGTTTTGCAACAAAAGCATCCGTTCTACTCAATTAGACTCAAAATGATGTTTGGGAGTGTTTTGGAGCATTTCGCTAACCTTCGGCATGTAAATAACTTGTGTTTCGGGCCTGAATGCTCTGTTACGCGGTACCGAAGTTGCAAAAATGGGTTTGCAACAAAAGCATCCGTTCTACTCAATTAGACTCAAAATGATGTTTGGGAGTGGTTTTGGAGCATTTCACTAAGCTTCGGCATGAAAATAACTTGTGTTCCGGGCCTGAATGCACTGTTACGGGGTACCGAAGTTGCAAAAATGGTTTTGCAACAAAAGCATCCGTTCTAGTCCATTAGACTCAAAATGATGTTTGGGAGTGTTTTGGAGCATTTCGCTAACCTTCGGCATGTAAATAACTTGTGTTTCAGGCCTGAATGCACTGTTACGGGGTACCGAAGTTGCAAAAATGGTTTTGCAACAAAAGCATATGTTCTACTCCATTAGACTCAAAATGATGTTTCGGAGTGTTGCATTTCGCTAACCTTCGGCATATAAATAACTTGTGTTTCGGGCCTGGATGCCCAGTTACGGGGTACCGAAGTTGCAAAAATGGTTTTGCAACAAAAGCATCCGTTCTACTCCATTAGACTCAAAATGATGTTTGGGAGTGTTTTGGAGCATTTCGCTAACCTTCGGCATGTCAATAACTTGTGTTCCGGGCCTGAATGCACTGTTACGGGGTACCGTAGTTGCAAAAATGGTTTTGCAACAAAAGCATCCGTTCTACTCAATTAGACTCAAAATGATGTTTGGGAGTGTTTTGGAGCATTTCGCTAACCTTCGGCATGTCAATAACTTGTGTTCCGGGCCTGAATGCACTGTTACGGGGTACCGACGTTGCAAAAATGGTTTTGCAACAAAAGCATCCGTTCTACTCAATTAGACTTAAAATGATGTTTGGGAGTGTTTTGGAGCATTTCGCTAACCTTCGGCATGTAAATAACTTGTGTTCCGGGCCTAAATGCACTGTTACGGGGTACCGAAGTTGCAAAAATGGTTTTGTAACAAAAGCATCCGTTCTACTCAATTAGACTCAAAATGATGTTTGGGAGTGTTTTGGAGCATTTCGCTAACCTTCGGCATGAAAATAACTTGTGTTCTGGGCCTGAATGCACTATTACGGGGTACCGAAGTTGCAAAAATAGTTTTGAAACAAAAGCATCCGTTCTAGTCCATTAGACTCAAAATGATGTTTGGGAGTGTTTTGGAGCATTTCGCTAACCTTCGGCATGTAAATAACTTGTGTTTCAGGCCTGAATGCACTGTTACGGGGTACCGAAGTTGCAAAAATGGTTTTGCAACAAAAGCATATGTTCTACTCCATTAGACTCAAAATGATGTTTCGGAGTGTTGCATTTCGCTAACCATCGGCATATAAATAACTTGTGTTTTGTGCCTGGATACACAGTTACGGGGTACCGAAGTTGCAAAAATGGTTTTGCAAGAAAAGCATCCGTTCTACTCCATTAGACTCAAAATGATGTTTGGGAGTGTTTTGGAGCATTTCGCTAACCTTCGGCATGTCAATAACTTGTGTTCCGGGCCTGAATGCACTGTTACGGGGTACCGTAGTTGCAAAAATGGTTTTGCAACAAAAGCATCCGTTCTACTCAATTAGACTCAAAATGATGTTTGGGAGTGTTTTGGAGCATTTCGCTAACCTTCGGCATGTAAATAACTTGTGTTTCGGGCCTGAATGCACTGTTACGCGGTACCGAAGTTGCAAAAATGGTTTTGCAACAAAAGCATCCGTTCTACTCAATTAGACTCAAAATGATGTTTGGGAGTGTTTTGGAGCATTTCACTAAGCTTCGGCATGAAAATAACTTGTGTTCCGGGCCTGAATGCACTGTTACGGGGTACCGAAGTTGCAAAAATGGTTTTGCAACAAAAGCATCCGTTCTAGTCCATTAGACTCAAAATGATGTTTGGGAGTCTTTTGGAGCATTTCGCTAACCTTCGGCATGTAAATAACTTGTGTTTCAGGCCTGAATGCACTGTTACGGGGTACCGAAGTTGCAAAAATGGTTTTGCAACAAAAGCATATGTTCTACTCCATTAGACTCAAAATGATGTTTCGGAGTGTTGCATTTCGCTAACCTTCGGCATATAAATAACTTGTGTTTCGGGCCTGGATGCCCAGTTACGGGGTACCGAAGTTGCAAAAATGGTTTTGCAACAAAAGCATCCGTTCTACTCCATTAGACTCAAAATGATGTTTGGGAGTGTTTTGGAGCATTTCGCTAACCTTCGGCATGTCAATAACTTGTGTTCCGGGCCTGAATGCACTGTTACGGGGTACCGTAGTTGCAAAAATGGTTTTGCAACAAAAGCATCCGTTCTACTCAATTAGACTCAAAATGATGTTTGGGAGTGTTTTGGAGCATTTCGCTAACCTTCGGCATGTAAATAACTTGTGTTTCGGGCCTGAATGCACTGTTACGCGGTACCGAAGTTGCAAAAATGGTTTTGCAACAAAAGCATCCGTTCTACTCAATTAGACTCAAAATGATGTTTGGGAGTGTTTTGGAGCATTTCACTAAGCTTCGGCATGAAAATAACTTGTGTTCCGGGCCTGAATGCACTGTTACGGGGTACCGAAGTTGCAAAAATGGTTTTGCAACAAAAGCATCCGTTCTAGTCCATTAGACTCAAAATGATGTTTGGGAGTCTTTTGGAGCATTTCGCTAACCTTCGGCATGTAAATAACTTGTGTTTCAGGCCTGAATGCACTGTTACGGGGTACCGAAGTTGCAAAAATGGTTTTGCAACAAAAGCATATGTTCTACTCCATTAGACTCAAAATGATGTTTCGGAGTGTTGCATTTCGCTAACCTTCGGCATATAAATAACTTGTGTTTCGGGCCTGGATGCCCAGTTACGGGGTACCGAAGTTGCAAAAATGGTTTTGCAACAAAAGCATCCGTTCTACTCCATTAGACTCAAAATGATGTTTGGGAGTGTTTTGGAGCATTTCGCTAACCTTCGGCATGTCAATAACTTGTGTTCCGGGCCTGAATGCACTGTTACGGGGTACCGTAGTTGCAAAAATGGTTTTGCAACAAAAGCATCCGTTCTACTCAATTAGACTCAAAATGATGTTTGGGAGTGTTTTGGAGCATTTCGCTAACCTTCGGCATGTAAATAACTTGTGTTTCGGGCCTGAATGCACTGTTACGCGGTACCGAAGTTGCAAAAATGGTTTTGCAACAAAAGCATCCGTTCTACTCAATTAGACTCAAAATGATGTTTGGGAGTGTTTTGGAGCATTTCACTAAGCTTCGGCATGAAAATAACTTGTGTTCCGGGCCTGAATGCACTGTTACGGGGTACCGAAGTTGCAAAAATGGTTTTGCAACAAAAGCATCCGTTCTAGTGCATTAGACTCAAAATGATGTTTGGGAGTGTTTTGGAGCATTTCGCTAACCTTCGGCATGTAAATAACTTGTGTTTCAGGCCTGAATGCACTGTTACGGGGTACCGAAGTTGCAAAAATGGTGTTGCAACAAAAGCATATGTTCTACTCCATTAGACTCAAAATAATGTTTCGGAGTGTTGCATTTCGCTAACCATCGGCATATAAATAACTTGTGTTCCGTGCCTGGATACACAGTTACGGGGTACCGAAGTTGCAAAAATGGTTTTGCAACAAAAGCATCCGTTCTACTCCATTAGACTCAAAATGATGTTTGGGAGTGTTTTGGAGCATTTCGCTAACCTTCGGCATGTCAATAACTTGTGTTCCGGGCCTGAATGCACTGTTACGGGGTACCGACGTTGCAAAAATGGTTTTGCAACAAAAGCATCCGTTCTACTCAATTAGACTTAAAATGATGTTTGGGAGTGTTTTGGAGCATTTCGCTAACCTTCGGCATGTAAATAACTTGTGTTCCGGGCCTAAATGCACTGTTACGGGGTACCGAAGTTGCAAAAATGGTTTTGTAACAAAAGCATCCGTTCTACTCAATTAGACTCAAAATGATGTTTGGGAGTGTTTTGGAGCATTTCGCTAACCTTCGGCATGAAAATAACTTGTGTTCTGGGCCTGAATACACTATTACGGGGTACCGAAGTTGCAAAAATAGTTTTGAAACAAAAGCATCCGTTCTAGTCCATTAGACTCAAAATGATGTTTGGGAGTGTTTTGGAGCATTTCGCTAACCTTCGGCATGTAAATAACTTGTGTTTCAGGCCTGAATGCACTGTTACGGGGTACCGAAGTTGCAAAAATGGTTTTGCAACAAAAGCATATGTTCTACTCCATTAGACTCAAAATGATGTTTCGGAGTGTTGCATTTCGCTAACCTTCGGCATATAAATAACTTGTGTTTCGGGCCAGGATGCCCAGTTACGGGGTACCGAAGTTGCAAAAATGGTTTTGCAACAAAAGCATCTGTTCTACTCCTTTAGACTCAAAATGATGTTTGGGAGTGTTTTGGAGCATTTCGCTTACCTTCGGCATGAAAATAACTTGTGTTCCGGGCCTGAATGCACTGTTACGGGGTACCGTAGTTGCAAAAATGGTTTTGCAACAAAAGCATACGTTCTACTCAATTAGACTCAAAATGATGTTTGGGAGTGTTTTGGAGCATTTCGCTAACCTTCGGCATGTAAATAACTTGTGTTTCGGGCCTGAATGCACTGTTACGCGGTACCGAAGTTGCAAAAATGGTTTTGCAACAAAAGCATCCGTTCTACTCAATTAGACTCAAAATGATGTTTGGGAGTGTTTTGGAGCATTTCACTAAGCTTCGGCATGAAAATAACTTGTGTTCCGGGCCTGAATGCACTGTTACGGGGTACCGAAGTTGCAAAAATGGTTTTGCAACAAAAGCATCCGTTCTAGTCCATTAGACTCAAAATGATGTTTGGGAGTGTTTTGGAGCATTTCGCTAACCTTCGGCATGTAAATAACTTGTGTTTCAGGCCTGAATGCACTGTTACGGGGTACCGAAGTTGCAAAAATGGTTTTGCAACAAAAGCATATGTTCTACTCCATTAGACTCAAAATGATGTTTCGGAGTGTTGCATTTCGCTAACCTTCGGCATATAAATAACTTGTGTTTCGGGCCTGGATGCCCAGTTACGGGGTACCGAAGTTGCAAAAATGGTTTTGCAACAAAAGCATCCGTTCTACTCCATTAGACTCAAAATGATGTTTGGGAGTGTTTTGGAGCATTTCGCTAACCTTCGGCATGTCAATAACTTGTGTTCCGGGCCTGAATGCACTGTTACGGGGTACCGTAGTTGCAAAAATGGTTTTGCAACAAAAGCATCCGTTCTACTCAATTAGACTCAAAATGATGTTTGGGAGTGTTTTGGAGCATTTCGCTAACCTTCGGCATGTAAATAACTTGTGTTTCGGGCCTGAATGCACTGTTACGCGGTACCGAAGTTGCAAAAATGGTTTTGCAACAAAAGCATCCGTTCTACTCAATTAGACTCAAAATGATGTTTGGGAGTGTTTTGGAGCATTTCACTAAGCTTCGGCATGAAAATAACTTGTGTTCCGGGCCTGAATGCACTGTTACGGGGTACCGAAGTTGCAAAAATGGTTTTGCAACAAAAGCATCCGTTCTAGTCCATTAGACTCAAAATGATGTTTGGGAGTCTTTTGGAGCATTTCGCTAACCTTCGGCATGTAAATAACTTGTGTTTCAGGCCTGAATGCACTGTTACGGGGTACCGAAGTTGCAAAAATGGTTTTGCAACAAAAGCATATGTTCTACTCCATTAGACTCAAAATGATGTTTCGGAGTGTTGCATTTCGCTAACCTTCGGCATATAAATAACTTGTGTTTCGGGCCTGGATGCCCAGTTACGGGGTACCGAAGTTGCAAAAATGGTTTTGCAACAAAAGCATCCGTTCTACTCCATTAGACTCAAAATGATGTTTGGGAGTGTTTTGGAGCATTTCGCTAACCTTCGGCATGTCAATAACTTGTGTTCCGGGCCTGAATGCACTGTTACGGGGTACCGTAGTTGCAAAAATGGTTTTGCAACAAAAGCATCCGTTCTACTCAATTAGACTCAAAATGATGTTTGGGAGTGTTTTGGAGCATTTCGCTAACCTTCGGCATGTAAATAACTTGTGTTTCGGGCCTGAATGCACTGTTACGCGGTACCGAAGTTGCAAAAATGGTTTTGCAACAAAAGCATCCGTTCTACTCAATTAGACTCAAAATGATGTTTGGGAGTGTTTTGGAGCATTTCACTAAGCTTCGGCATGAAAATAACTTGTGTTCCGGGCCTGAATGCACTGTTACGGGGTACCGAAGTTGCAAAAATGGTTTTGCAACAAAAGCATCCGTTCTAGTGCATTAGACTCAAAATGATGTTTGGGAGTGTTTTGGAGCATTTCGCTAACCTTCGGCATGTAAATAACTTGTGTTTCAGGCCTGAATGCACTGTTACGGGGTACCGAAGTTGCAAAAATGGTGTTGCAACAAAAGCATATGTTCTACTCCATTAGACTCAAAATAATGTTTCGGAGTGTTGCATTTCGCTAACCATCGGCATATAAATAACTTGTGTTCCGTGCCTGGATACACAGTTACGGGGTACCGAAGTTGCAAAAATGGTTTTGCAACAAAAGCATCCGTTCTACTCCATTAGACTCAAAATGATGTTTGGGAGTGTTTTGGAGCATTTCGCTAACCTTCGGCATGTCAATAACTTGTGTTCCGGGCCTGAATGCACTGTTACGGGGTACCGACGTTGCAAAAATGGTTTTGCAACAAAAGCATCCGTTCTACTCAATTAGACTTAAAATGATGTTTGGGAGTGTTTTGGAGCATTTCGCTAACCTTCGGCATGTAAATAACTTGTGTTCCGGGCCTAAATGCACTGTTACGGGGTACCGAAGTTGCAAAAATGGTTTTGTAACAAAAGCATCCGTTCTACTCAATTAGACTCAAAATGATGTTTGGGAGTGTTTTGGAGCATTTCGCTAACCTTCGGCATGAAAATAACTTGTGTTCTGGGCCTGAATGCACTATTACGGGGTACCGAAGTTGCAAAAATAGTTTTGAAACAAAAGCATCCGTTCTAGTCCATTAGACTCAAAATGATGTTTGGGAGTGTTTTGGAGCATTTCGCTAACCTTCGGCATGTAAATAACTTGTGTTTCAGGCCTGAATGCACTGTTACGGGGTACCGAAGTTGCAAAAATGGTTTTGCAACAAAAGCATATGTTCTACTCCATTAGACTCAAAATGATGTTTCGGAGTGTTGCATTTCGCTAACCTTCGGCATATAAATAACTTGTGTTTCGGGCCAGGATGCCCAGTTACGGGGTACCGAAGTTGCAAAAATGGTTTTGCAACAAAAGCATCTGTTCTACTCCTTTAGACTCAAAATGATGTTTGGGAGTGTTTTGGAGCATTTCGCTTACCTTCGGCATGAAAATAACTTGTGTTCCGGGCCTGAATGCACTGTTACGGGGTACCGTAGTTGCAAAAATGGTTTTGCAACAAAAGCATACGTTCTACTCAATTAGACTCAAAATGATGTTTGGGAGTGTTTTGGAGCATTTCGCTAACCTTCGGCATGTAAATAACTTGTGTTTCGGGCCTGAATGCACTGTTACGCGGTACCGAAGTTGCAAAAATGGTTTTGCAACAAAAGCATCCGTTCTACTCAATTAGACTCAAAATGATGTTTGGGAGTGTTTTGGAGCATTTCACTAAGCTTCGGCATGAAAATAACTTGTGTTCCGGGCCTGAATGCACTGTTACGGGGTACCGAAGTTGCAAAAATGGTTTTGCAACAAAAGCATCCGTTCTAGTCCATTAGACTCAAAATGATGTTTGGGAGTGTTTTGGAGCATTTCGCTAACCTTCGGCATGTAAATAACTTGTGTTTCAGGCCTGAATGCACTGTTACGGGGTACCGAAGTTGCAAAAATGGTTTTGCAACAAAAGCATATGTTCTACTCCATTAGACTCAAAATGATGTTTCGGAGTGTTGCATTTCGCTAACCTTCGGCATATAAATAACTTGTGTTTCGGGCCTGGATGCCCAGTTACGGGGTACCGAAGTTGCAAAAATGGTTTTGCAACAAAAGCATCCGTTCTACTCCATTAGACTCAAAATGATGTTTGGGAGTGTTTTGGAGCATTTCGCTAACCTTCGGCATGTCAATAACTTGTGTTCCGGGCCTGAATGCACTGTTACGGGGTACCGTAGTTGCAAAAATGGTTTTGCAACAAAAGCATCCGTTCTACTCAATTAGACTCAAAATGATGTTTGGGAGTGTTTTGGAGCATTTCGCTAACCTTCGGCATGTCAATAACTTGTGTTCCGGGCCTGAATGCACTGTTACGGGGTACCGACGTTGCAAAAATGGTTTTGCAACAAAAGCATCCGTTCTACTCAATTAGACTTAAAATGATGTTTGGGAGTGTTTTGGAGCATTTCGCTAACCTTCGGCATGTAAATAACTTGTGTTCCGGGCCTAAATGCACTGTTACGGGGTACCGAAGTTGCAAAAATGGTTTTGTAACAAAAGCATCCGTTCTACTCAATTAGACTCAAAATGATGTTTGGGAGTGTTTTGGAGCATTTCGCTAACCTTCGGCATGAAAATAACTTGTGTTCTGGGCCTGAATGCACTATTACGGGGTACCGAAGTTGCAAAAATAGTTTTGAAACAAAAGCATCCGTTCTAGTCCATTAGACTCAAAATGATGTTTGGGAGTGTTTTGGAGCATTTCGCTAACCTTCGGCATGTAAATAACTTGTGTTTCAGGCCTGAATGCACTGTTACGGGGTACCGAAGTTGCAAAAATGGTTTTGCAACAAAAGCATATGTTCTACTCCATTAGACTCAAAATGATGTTTCGGAGTGTTGCATTTCGCTAACCATCGGCATATAAATAACTTGTGTTTTGTGCCTGGATACACAGTTACGGGGTACCGAAGTTGCAAAAATGGTTTTGCAACAAAAGCATCCGTTCTACTCCATTAGACTCAAAATGATGTTTGGGAGTGTTTTGGAGCATTTCGCTAACCTTCGGCATGTCAATAACTTGTGTTCCGGGCCTGAATGCACTGTTACGGGGTACCGTAGTTGCAAAAATGGTTTTGCAACAAAAGCATCCGTTCTACTCAATTAGACTCAAAATGATGTTTGGGAGTGTTTTGGAGCATTTCGCTAACCTTCGGCATGTAAATAACTTGTGTTTCGGGCCTGAATGCACTGTTACGCGGTACCGAAGTTGCAAAAATGGTTTTGCAACAAAAGCATCCGTTCTACTCAATTAGACTCAAAATGATGTTTGGGAGTGTTTTGGAGCATTTCACTAAGCTTCGGCATGAAAATAACTTGTGTTCCGGGCCTGAATGCACTGTTACGGGGTACCGAAGTTGCAAAAATGGTTTTGCAACAAAAGCATCCGTTCTAGTCCATTAGACTCAAAATGATGTTTGGGAGTCTTTTGGAGCATTTCGCTAACCTTCGGCATGTAAATAACTTGTGTTTCAGGCCTGAATGCACTGTTACGGGGTACCGAAGTTGCAAAAATGGTTTTGCAACAAAAGCATATGTTCTACTCCATTAGACTCAAAATGATGTTTCGGAGTGTTGCATTTCGCTAACCATCGGCATATAAATAACTTGTGTTCCGTGCCTGGATGCCCAGTTACGGGGTACCGAAGTTGCAAAAATGGTTTTGCAACAAAAGCATCCGTTCTACTCCATTAGACTCAAAATGATGTTTGGGAGTGTTTTGGAGCATTTCGCTAACCTTCGGCATGTCAATAACTTGTGTTCCGGGCCTGAATCCACTGTTACGGGGTACCGTAGTTGCAAAAATGGTTTTGCAACAAAAGCATCCGTTCTACTCAATTAGACTCAAAATGATGTTTGGGAGTGTTTTGGAGCATTTCGCTAACCTTCGGCATGTAAATAACTTGTGTTCCGGGACTGAATGCACTGTTACGGGGTACCGAAGTTGCAAAAATGGTTTTGTAACAAAAGCATCCGTTCTACTCAATTAGACTCAAAATGATGTTTGGGAGTGTTTTGGAGCATTTCGCTAACCTTCGGCATGAAAATAACTTGTGTTCTGGGCCTGAATGCACTATTACGGGGTACCGAAGTTGCAAAAATAGTTTTGAAACAAAAGCATCCGTTCTAGTCCATTAGACTCAAAATGATGTTTGGGAGTGTTTTGGAGTATTTCGCTAACCTTCGGCATGTAAATAACTTGTGTTCCGGGCCTGAATGCACTGTTACGGGGTACCGAAGTTGCAAAAATGGTTTTGCAACAAAAGCATATGTTCTACTCCATTAGACTCAAAATGATGTTTCGGAGTGTTGCATTTCGCTAACCTTCGGCATATAAATAACTTGTGTTTCGGGCCTGGATGCCCAGTTACAGGGTACCGAAGTTGCAAAAATGGTTTTGCAACAAAAGCATCTGTTCTACTCCTTTAGACTCAAAATGATGTTTGGGAGTGTTTTGGAGCATTTCGCTTACCTTCGGCATGAAAATAACTTGTGTTTCGGGCCTGAATGCACTGTTACGGGGTACCGTAGTTGCAAAAATGGTTTTGCAACAAAAGCATCCGTTCTACTCAATTAGACTCAAAATGATGTTTGGGAGTGTTTTGGAGCATTTCGCTAACCTTCGGCATGTAAATAACTTGTGTTTCGGGCCTGAATGCACTGTTACGGGGTACCGAAGTTGCAAAAATGGTTTTGCAACAAAAGCATCCGTTCTACTCAATTAGACTCAAAATGATATTTGGGAGTGTTTTGGAGCATTTCACTAAGCTTCGGCATGAAAATAACTTGTGTTCCGGGCCTGAATGCACTGTTACGGGGTACCGAAGTTGCAAAAATGGTTTTGCAACAAAAGCATCCGTTCTAGTGCATTAGACTCAAAATGATGTTTGGGAGTGTTTTGGAGCATTTCGCTAACCTTCGGCATGTAAATAACTTGTGTTTCAGGCCTGAATGCACTGTTACGGGGTACCGAAGTTGCAAAAATGGTTTTGCAACAAAAGCATATGTTCTACTCCATTAGACTCAAAATGATGTTTCGGAGTGTTGCATTTCGCTAACCATCGGCATATAAATAACTTGTGTTCCGTGCCTGGATACACAGTTACGGGGTACCGAAGTTGCAAAAATGGTTTTGCAACAAAAGCATCCGTTCTACTCCATTAGACTCAAAATGATGTTTGGGAGTGTTTTGGAGCATTTCGCTAACCTTCGGCATGTCAATAACTTGTGTTCCGGGCCTGAATGCACTGTTACGGGGTACCGACGTTGCAAAAATGGTTTTGCAACAAAAGCATCCGTTCTACTCAATTAGACTCAAAATGATGTTTGGGAGTGTTTTGGAGCATTTCGCTAACCTTCGGCATGTCAATAACTTGTGTTCCGGGCCTGAATGCACTGTTACGGGGTACCGACGTTGCAAAAATGGTTTTGCAACAAAAGCATCCGTTCTACTCAATTAGACTTAAAATGATGTTTGGGAGTGTTTTGGAGCATTTCGCTAACCTTCGGCATGTAAATAACTTGTGTTCTGGGCCTAAATGCACTGTTACGGGGTACCGAAGTTGCAAAAATGGTTTTGTAACAAAAGCATCCGTTCTACTCAATTAGACTCAAAATGATGTTTGGGAGTGTTTTGGAGCATTTCGCTAACCTTCGGCATGAAAATAACTTGTGTTCTGGGCCTGAATGCACTATTACGGGGTACCGAAGTTGCAAAAATAGTTTTGAAACAAAAGCATCCGTTCTAGTCCATTAGACTCAAAATGATGTTTGGGAGTGTTTTGGAGCATTTCGCTAACCTTCGGCATGTAAATAACTTGTGTTTCAGGCCTGAATGCACTGTTACGGGGTACCGAAGTTGCAAAAATGGTTTTGCAACAAAAGCATATGTTCTACTCCATTAGACTCAAAATGATGTTTCGGAGTGTTGCATTTCGCTAACCTTCGGCATATAAATAACTTGTGTTTCGGGCCAGGATGCCCAGTTACGGGGTACCGAAGTTGCAAAAATGGTTTTGCAACAAAAGCATCCGTTCTAGTCCATTAGACTCAAAATGATGTTTGGGAGTCTTTTGGAGCATTTCGCTAACCTTCGGCATGTAAATAACTTGTGTTTCAGGCCTGAATGCACTGTTACGGGGTACCGAAGTTGCAAAAATGGTTTTGCAACAAAAGCATATGTTCTACTCCATTAGACTCAAAATGATGTTTCGGAGTGTTGCATTTCGCTAACCATCGGCATATAAATAACTTGTGTTCTGTGCCTGGATGCCCAGTTACGGGGTACCGAAGTTGCAAAAATGGTTTTGCAACAAAAGCATCCGTTCTACTCCATTAGACTCAAAATGATGTTTGGGAGTGTTTTGGAGCATTTCGCTAACCTTCGGCATGTCAATAACTTGTGTTCCGGGCCTGAATCCACTGTTACGGGGTACCGTAGTTGCAAAAATGGTTTTGCAACAAAAGCATCCGTTCTACTCAATTAGACTCAAAATGATGTTTGGGAGTGTTTTGGAGCATTTCACTAACCTTCGGCATGTAAATAACTTGTGTTCTGGGCCTAAATGCACTGTTACGGGGTACCGAAGTTGCAAAAATGGTTTTGTAACAAAAGCATCCGTTCTACTCAATTAGACTCAAAATGATGTTTGGGAGTGTTTTGGAGCATTTCGCTAACCTTCGGCATGAAAATAACTTGTGTTCTGGGCCTGAATGCACTATTACGGGGTACCGAAGTTGCAAAAATAGTTTTGAAACAAAAGCATCCGTTCTAGTCCATTAGACTCAAAATGATGTTTGGGAGTGTTTTGGAGCATTTCGCTAACCTTCGGCATGTAAATAACTTGTGTTTCAGGCCTGAATGCACTGTTACGGGGTACCGAAGTTGCAAAAATGGTTTTGCAACAAAAGCATATGTTCTACTCCATTAGACTCAAAATGATGTTTCGGAGTGTTGCATTTCGCTAACCTTCGGCATATAAATAACTTGTGTTTCGGGCCAGGATGCCCAGTTACGGGGTACCGAAGTTGCAAAAATGGTTTTGCAACAAAAGCATCCGTTCTAGTCCATTAGACTCAAAATGATGTTTGGGAGTCTTTTGGAGCATTTCGCTAACCTTCGGCATGTAAATAACTTGTGTTTCAGGCCTGAATGCACTGTTACGGGGTACCGAAGTTGCAAAAATGGTTTTGCAACAAAAGCATATGTTCTACTCCATTAGACTCAAAATGATGTTTCGGAGTGTTGCATTTCGCTAACCATCGGCATATAAATAACTTGTGTTCCGTGCCTGGATGCCCAGTTACGGGGTACCGAAGTTGCAAAAATGGTTTTGCAACAAAAGCATCCGTTCTACTCCATTAGACTCAAAATGATGTTTGGGAGTGTTTTGGAGCATTTCGCTAACCTTCGGCATGTCAATAACTTGTGTTCCGGGCCTGAATCCACTGTTACGGGGTACCGTAGTTGCAAAAATGGTTTTGCAACAAAAGCATCCGTTCTACTCAATTAGACTCAAAATGATGTTTGGGAGTGTTTTGGAGCATTTCGCTAACCTTCGGCATGTAAATAACTTGTGTTCCGGGCCTGAATGCACTGTTACGGGGTACCGAAGTTGCAAAAATGGTTTTGTAACAAAAGCATCCGTTCTACTCAATTAGACTCAAAATGATGTTTGGGAGTGTTTTGGAGCATTTCGCTAACCTTCGGCATGAAAATAACTTGTGTTCCGGGCCTGAATGCACTATTACGGGGTACCGAAGTTGCAAAAATAGTTTTGAAACAAAAGCATCCGTTCTAGTCCATTAGACTCAAAATGATGTTTGGGAGTGTTTTGGAGTATTTCGCTAACCTTCGGCATGTAAATAACTTGTGTTCCGGGCCTGAATGCACTGTTACGGGGTACCGAAGTTGCAAAAATGGTTTTGCAACAAAAGCATATGTTCTACTCCATTAGACTCAAAATGATGTTTCGGAGTGTTGCATTTCGCTAACCTTCGGCATATAAATAACTTGTGTTTCGGGCCTGGATGCCCAGTTACAGGGTACCGAAGTTGCAAAAATGGTTTTGCAACAAAAGCATCTGTTCTACTCCTTTAGACTCAAAATGATGTTTGGGAGTGTTTTGGAGCATTTCGCTTACCTTCGGCATGAAAATAACTTGTGTTTCGGGCCTGAATGCACTGTTACGGGGTACCGTAGTTGCAAAAATGGTTTTGCAACAAAAGCATCCGTTCTACTCAATTAGACTCAAAATGATGTTTGGGAGTGTTTTGGAGCATTTCGCTAACCTTCGGCATGTAAATAACTTGTGTTTCGGGCCTGAATGCACTGTTACGGGGTACCGAAGTTGCAAAAATGGTTTTGCAACAAAAGCATCCGTTCTACTCAATTAGACTCAAAATGATATTTGGGAGTGTTTTGGAGCATTTCACTAAGCTTCGGCATGAAAATAACTTGTGTTCCGGGCCTGAATGCACTGTTACGGGGTACCGAAGTTGCAAAAATGGTTTTGCAACAAAAGCATCCGTTCTAGTGCATTAGACTCAAAATGATGTTTGGGAGTGTTTTGGAGCATTTCGCTAACCTTCGGCATGTAAATAACTTGTGTTTCAGGCCTGAATGCACTGTTACGGGGTACCGAAGTTGCAAAAATGGTTTTGCAACAAAAGCATATGTTCTACTCCATTAGACTCAAAATGATGTTTCGGAGTGTTGCATTTCGCTAACCATCGGCATATAAATAACTTGTGTTCCGTGCCTGGATACACAGTTACGGGGTACCGAAGTTGCAAAAATGGTTTTGCAACAAAAGCATCCGTTCTACTCCATTAGACTCAAAATGATGTTTGGGAGTGTTTTGGAGCATTTCGCTAACCTTCGGCATGTCAATAACTTGTGTTCCGGGCCTGAATGCACTGTTACGGGGTACCGACGTTGCAAAAATGGTTTTGCAACAAAAGCATCCGTTCTACTCAATTAGACTCAAAATGATGTTTGGGAGTGTTTTGGAGCATTTCGCTAACCTTCGGCATGTCAATAACTTGTGTTCCGGGCCTGAATGCACTGTTACGGGGTACCGACGTTGCAAAAATGGTTTTGCAACAAAAGCATCCGTTCTACTCAATTAGACTTAAAATGATGTTTGGGAGTGTTTTGGAGCATTTCGCTAACCTTCGGCATGTAAATAACTTGTGTTCCGGGCCTAAATGCACTGTTACGGGGTACCGAAGTTGCAAAAATGGTTTTGTAACAAAACCATCCGTTCTACTCAATTAGACTCAAAATGATGTTTGGGAGTGTTTTGGAGCATTTCGCTAACCTTCGGCATGAAAATAACTTGTGTTCTGGGCCTGAATGCACTATTACGGGGTACCGAAGTTGCAAAAATAGTTTTGAAACAAAAGCATCCGTTCTAGTCCATTAGACTCAAAATGATGTTTGGGAGTGTTTTGGAGCATTTCGCTAACCTTCGGCATGTAAATAACTTGTGTTTCAGGCCTGAATGCACTGTTACGGGGTACCGAAGTTGCAAAAATGGTTTTGCAACAAAAGCATATGTTCTACTCCATTAGACTCAAAATGATGTTTCGGAGTGTTGCATTTCGCTAACCTTCGGCATATAAATAACTTGTGTTTCGGGCCAGGATGCCCAGTTACGGGGTACCGAAGTTGCAAAAATGGTTTTGCAACAAAAGCATCTGTTCTACTCCTTTAGACTCAAAATGATGTTTGGGAGTGTTTTGGAGCATTTCGCTTACCTTCGGCATGAAAATAACTTGTGTTCCGGGCCTGAATGCACTGTTACGGGGTACCGTAGTTGCAAAAATGGTTTTGCAACAAAAGCATACGTTCTACTCAATTAGACTCAAAATGATGTTTGGGAGTGTTTTGGAGCATTTCGCTAACCTTCGGCATGTAAATAACTTGTTTTTCGGGCCTGAATGCACTGTTACGGGGTACCGAAGTTGCAAAAATGGTTTTGCAACAAAAGCATCCGTTCTACTCAATTAGACTCAAAATGATGTTTGGGAGTGTTTTGGAGCATTTCACTAAGCTTCGGCATGAAAATAACTTGTGTTCCGGGCCTGAATGCACTGTTACGGGGTACCGAAGTTGCAAAAATGGTTTTGCAACAAAAGCATCCGTTCTAGTCCATTAGACTCAAAATGATGTTTGGGAGTGTTTTGGAGCATTTCGCTAACCTTCGGCATGTAAATAACTTGTGTTTCAGGCCTGAATGCACTGGTACGGGGTACCGAAGTTGCAAAAATGGTTTTGCAACAAAAGCATATGTTCTACTCCATTAGACTCAAAATGATGTTTCGGAGTGTTGCATTTCGCTAACCATCGGCATATAAATAACTTGTGTTTTGTGCCTGGATACACAGTTACGGGGTACCGAAGTTGCAAAAATGGTTTTGCAACAAAAGCATCCGTTCTACTCCATTAGACTCAAAATGATGTTTGGGAGTGTTTTGGAGCATTTCGCTAACCTTCGGCATGTCAATAACTTGTGTTCCGGGCCTGAATGCACTGTTACGGGGTACCGTAGTTGCAAAAATGGTTTTGCAACAAAAGCATCCGTTCTACTCAATTAGACTCAAAATGATGTTTGGGAGTGTTTTGGAGCATTTCGCTAACCTTCGGCATGTAAATAACTTGTGTTTCGGGCCTGAATGCACTGTTACGCGGTACCGAAGTTGCAAAAATGGTTTTGCAACAAAAGCATCCGTTCTACTCCATTAGACTCAAAATGATGTTTGGGAGTGTTTTGGAGCATTTCGCTAACCTTCGGCATGTCAATAACTTGTGTTCCGGGCCTGAATGCACTGTTACGGGGTACCGACGTTGCAAAAATGGTTTTGCAACAAAAGCATCCGTTCTACTCAATTAGACTCAAAATGATGTTTGGGAGTGTTTTGGAGCATTTCACTAAGCTTCGGCATGAAAATAACTTGTGTTCCGGGCCTGAATGCACTGTTACGGGGTACCGAAGTTGCAAAAATGGTTTTGCAACAAAAGCATCCGTTCTAGTCCATTAGACTCAAAATGATGTTTGGGAGTCTTTTGGAGCATTTCGCTAACCTTCGGCATGTAAATAACTTGTGTTTCAGGCCTGAATGCACTGTTACGGGGTACCGAAGTTGCAAAAATGGTTTTGCAACAAAAGCATATGTTCTACTCCATTAGACTCAAAATGATGTTTCGGAGTGTTGCATTTCGCAAACCTTCGGCATATAAATAACTTGTGTTTCGGGCCTGGATGCCCAGTTACGGGGTACCGAAGTTGCAAAAATGGTTTTGCAACAAAAGCATCCGTTCTACTCCATTAGACTCAAAATGATGTTTGGGAGTGTTTTGGAGCATTTCGCTAACCTTCGGCATGTCAATAACTTGTGTTCCGGGCCTGAATGCACTGTTACGGGGTACCGTAGTTGCAAAAATGGTTTTGCAACAAAAGCATCCGTTCTACTCAATTAGACTCAAAATGATGTTTGGGAGTGTTTTGGAGCATTTCGCTAACCTTCGGCATGTAAATAACTTGTTTTTCGGGCCTGAATGCACTGTTACGGGGTACCGAAGTTGCAAAAATGGTTTTGCAACAAAAGCATCCGTTCTACTCAATTAGACTCAAAATGATGTTTGGGAGTGTTTTGGAGCATTTCTCTAAGCTTCGGCATGAAAATAACTTGTGTTCCGGGCCTGAATGCACTGTTACGGGGTACCGAAGTTGCAAAAATGGTTTTGCAACAAAAGCATTCGTTCTAGTCCATTAGACTCAAAATGATGTTTGGGAGTCTTTTGGAGCATTTCGCTAACCTTCGGCATGTAAATAACTTGTGTTTCAGGCCTGAATGCACTGTTACGGGGTACCGAAGTTGCAAAAATGGTTTTGCAACAAAAGCATATGTTCTACTCCATTAGACTCAAAATGATGTTTCGGAGTGTTGCATTTCGCAAACCTTCGGCATATAAATAACTTGTGTTTCGGGCCTGGATGCCCAGTTACGGGGTACCGAAGTTGCAAAAATGGTTTTGCAACAAAAGCATCCGTTCTACTCCATTAGACTCAAAATGATGTTTGGGAGTGTTTTGGAGCATTTCGCTAACCTTCGGCATGTCAATAACTTGTGTTCCGGGCCTGAATGCACTGTTACGGGGTACCGTAGTTGCAAAAATGGTTTTGCAACAAAAGCATCCGTTCTACTCAATTAGACTCAAAATGATGTTTGGGAGTGTTTTGGACCATTTCGCTAACCTTCGTCTTGTAAATAACTTGTGTTTCGGGCCTGAATGCACTGTTACGCGGTACCGAAGTTGCAAAAATGGTTTTGCAACAAAAGCATCCGTTCTACTCAATTAGACTCAAAATGATGTTTGGGAGTGTTTTGGAGCATTTCACTAAGCTTCGGCATGAAAATAACTTGTGTTCCGGGCCTGAATGCACTGTTACGGGGTACCGAAGTTGCAAAAATGGTTTTGCAACAAAAGCATCCGTTCTAGTCCATTAGACTCAAAATGATGTTTGGGAGTGTTTTGGAGCATTTCGCTAACCTTCGGCATGTAAATAACTTGTGTTTCAGGCCTGAATGCACTGTTACGGGGTACCGAAGTTGCAAAAATGGTTTTGCAACAAAAGCATATGTTCTACTCCATTAGACTCAAAATGATGTTTCGGAGTGTTGCATTTCGCTAACCTTCGGCATATAAATAACTTGTGTTTCGGGCCTGGATGCCCAGTTACGGGGTACCGAAGTTGCAAAAATGGTTTTGCAACAAAAGCATCCGTTCTACTCCATTAGACTCAAAATGATGTTTGGGAGTGTTTTGGAGCATTTCGCTAACCTTCGGCATGTCAATAACTTGTGTTCCGGGCCTGAATGCACTGTTACGGGGTACCGTAGTTGCAAAAATGGTTTTGCAACAAAAGCATCCGTTCTACTCAATTAGACTCAAAATGATGTTTGGGAGTGTTTTGGAGCATTTCGCTAACCTTCGGCATGTAAATAACTTGTGTTTCGGGCCTGAATGCACTGTTACGCGGTACCGAAGTTGCAAAAATGGTTTTGCAACAAAAGCATCCGTTCTACTCAATTAGACTCAAAATGATGTTTGGGAGTGTTTTGGAGCATTTCACTAAGCTTCGGCATGAAAATAACTTGTGTTCCGGGCCTGAATGCACTGTTACGGGGTACCGAAGTTGCAAAAATGGTTTTGCAACAAAAGCATCCGTTCTAGTCCATTAGACTCAAAATGATGTTTGGGAGTGTTTTGGAGCATTTCGCTAACCTTCGGCATGTAAATAACTTGTGTTTCAGGCCTGAATGCACTGTTACGGGGTACCGAAGTTGCAAAAATGGTTTTGCAACAAAAGCATATGTTCTACTCCATTAGACTCAAAATGATGTTTCGGAGTCTTGCATTTCGCTAACCATCGGCATATAAATAACTTGTGTTCCGTGCCTGGATACACAGTTACGGGGTACCGAAGTTGCAAAAATGGTTTTGCAACAAAAGCATCCGTTCTACTCCATTAGACTCAAAATGATGTTTGGGAGTGTTTTGGAGCATTTCGCTAACCTTCGGCATGTCAATAACTTGTGTTCCGGGCCTGAATCCACTGTTACGGGGTACCGACGTTGCAAAAATGGTTTTGCAACAAAAGCATCCGTTCTACTCAATTAGACTTAAAATGATGTTTGGGAGTGTTTTGGAGCATTTCGCTAACCTTCGGCATGTAAATAACTTGTGTTCCGGGCCTGAATGCACTGTTACGGGGTACCGAAGTTGCAAAAATGGTTTTGTAACAAAAGCATCCGTTCTACTCAATTAGACTCAAAATAATGTTTGGGAGTGTTTTGGAGCATTTCGCTAACCTTCGGCATGAAAATAACTTGTGTTCTGGGCCTGAATGCACTATTATGGGGTACCGAAGTTGCAAAAATAGTTTTGAAACAAAAGCATCCGTTCTAGTCCATTAGACTCAAAATGATGTTTGGGAGTGTTTTGGAGTATTTCGCTAACCTTCGGCATGTAAATAACTTGTGTTCCGGGCCTGAATGCACTGTTACGGGGTACCGAAGTTGCAAAAATGGTTTTGCAACAAAAGCATATGTTCTACTCCATTAGACTCAAAATGATGTTTCGGAGTGTTGCATTTCGCTAACCTTCGGCATATAAATAACTTGTGTTTCGGGCCTGGATGCCCAGTTACAGGGTACCGAAGTTGCAAAAATGGTTTTGCAACAAAAGCATCTGTTCTACTCCTTTAGACTCAAAATGATGTTTGGGAGTGTTTTGGAGCATTTCGCTTACCTTCGGCATGAAAATAACTTGTGTTTCGGGCCTGAATGCACTGTTACGGGGTACCGTAGTTGCAAAAATGGTTTTGCAACAAAAGCATCCGTTCTACTCAATTAGACTCAAAATGATGTTTGGGAGTGTTTTGGAGCATTTCGCTAACCTTCGGCATGTAAATAACTTGTGTTTCGGGCCTGAATGCACTGTTACGGGGTACCGAAGTTGCAAAAATGGTTTTGCAACAAAAGCATCCGTTCTACTCAATTAGACTCAAAATGATATTTGGGAGTGTTTTGGAGCATTTCACTAAGCTTCGGCATGAAAATAACTTGTGTTCCGGGCCTGAATGCACTGTTACGGGGTACCGAAGTTGCAAAAATGGTTTTGCAACAAAAGCATATGTTCTACTCCATTAGACTCAAAATGATGTTTCGGAGTGTTGCATTTCGCTAACCATCGGCATATAAATAACATGTGTTTCGTGCCTGGATACACAGTTACGGGGTACCGAAGTTGCAAAAATGGTTTTGCAACAAAAGCATCCGTTCTACTCCATTAGACTCAAAATGATGTTTGGGAGTGTTTTGGAGCATTTCGCTAACCTTCGGCATGTCAATAACTTGTGTTCCGGGCCTGAATGCACTGTTACGCGGTACCGAAGTTGCAAAAATGGTTTTGCAACAAAAGCATCCGTTCTACTCAATTAGACTCAAAATGATGTTTGGGAGTGTTTTGGAGCATTTCACTAAGCTTCGGCATGAAAATAACTTGTGTTCCGGGCCTGAATGCACTGTTACGGGGTACCGAAGTTGCAAAAATGGTTTTGCAACAAAAGCATCCGTTCTAGTCCATTAGACTCAAAATGATGTTTGGGAGTGTTTTGGAGCATTTCGCTAACCTTCGGCATGTAAATAACTTGTGTTTCAGGCCTGAATGCACTGTTACGGGGTACCGAAGTTGCAAAAATGGTTTTGCAACAAAAGCATATGTTCTACTCCATTAGACTCAAAATGATGTTTCGGAGTGTTGCATTTCGCTAACCTTCGGCATATAAATAACTTGTGTTTCGGGCCTGGATGCCCAGTTACGGGGTACCGAAGTTGCAAAAATGGTTTTGCAACAAAAGCATCCGTTCTACTCCATTAGACTCAAAATGATGTTTGGGAGTGTTTTGGAGCATTTCGCTAACCTTCGGCATGTCAATAACTTGTGTTCCGGGCCTGAATGCACTGTTACGGGGTACCGTAGTTGCAAAAATGGTTTTGCAACAAAAGCATCCGTTCTACTCAATTAGACTCAAAATGATGTTTGGGAGTGTTTTGGAGCATTTCGCTAACCTTCGGCATGTAAATAACTTGTGTTTCGGGCCTGAATGCACTGTTACGCGGTACCGAAGTTGCAAAAATGGTTTTGCAACAAAAGCATCCGTTCTACTCAATTAGACTCAAAATGATATTTGGGAGTGTTTTGGAGCATTTCACTAAGCTTCGGCATGAAAATAACTTGTGTTCCGGGCCTGAATGCACTGTTACGGGGTACCGAAGTTGCAAAAATGGTTTTGCAACAAAAGCATATGTTCTACTCCATTAGACTCAAAATGATGTTTCGGAGTGTTGCATTTCGCTAACCATCGGCATATAAATAACATGTGTTTCGTGCCTGGATACACAGTTACGGGGTACCGAAGTTGCAAAAATGGTTTTGCAACAAAAGCATCCGTTCTACTCCATTAGACTCAAAATGATGTTTGGCAGTGTTTTGGAGCATTTCGCTAACCTTCGGCATGTCAATAACTTGTGTTCCGGGCCTGAATGCACTGTTACGGGGTACCGAAGTTGCAAAAATGGTTTTGCAACAAAAGCATCCGTTCTAGTCCATTAGACTCAAAATGATGTTTGGGAGTGTTTTGGAGCATTTCGCTAACCTTCGGCATGTAAATAACTTGTGTTTCAGGCCTGAATGCACTGTTACGGGGTACCGAAGT
Organism: Cenchrus fungigraminus; assembly: GCA_036936925.1. NCBI lineage: Eukaryota > Viridiplantae > Streptophyta > Magnoliopsida > Poales > Poaceae > Cenchrus > Cenchrus fungigraminus. Next base: position 117,132 of record JAQONI010000068.1, read on the forward strand.
TGCAAAAATGGTTTTGCAACAAAAGCATATGTTCTACTCCATTAGACTCAAAATGATGTTTCGGAGTGTTGCATTTCGCTAACCTTCGGCATATAAATAACTTGTGTTTCGGGCCTGGATGCCCAGTTACGGGGTACCGAAGTTGCAAAAATGGTTTTGCAACAAAAGCATCCGTTCTACTCCATTAGACTCAAAATGATGTTTGGGAGTGTTTTGGAGCATTTCGCTAACCTTCGGCATGTCAATAACTTGTGTTCCGGGCCTGAATGCACTGTTACGGGGTACCGTAGTTGCAAAAATGGTTTTGCAACAAAAGCATCCGTTCTACTCAATTAGACTCAAAATGATGTTTGGGAGTGTTTTGGAGCATTTCGCTAACCTTCGGCATGTAAATAACTTGTGTTTCGGGCCTGAATGCACTGTTACGCGGTACCGAAGTTGCAAAAATGGTTTTGCAACAAAAGCATCCGTTCTACTCAATTAGACTCAAAATGATATTTGGGAGTGTTTTGGAGCATTTCACTAAGCTTCGGCATGAAAATAACTTGTGTTCCGGGCCTGAATGCACTGTTACGGGGTACCGAAGTTGCAAAAATGGTTTTGCAACAAAAGCATATGTTCTACTCCATTAGACTCAAAATGATGTTTCGGAGTGTTGCATTTCGCTAACCATCGGCATATAAATAACATGTGTTTCGTGCCTGGATACACAGTTACGGGGTACCGAAGTTGCAAAAATGGTTTTGCAACAAAAGCATCCGTTCTACTCCATTAGACTCAAAATGATGTTTGGGAGTGTTTTGGAGCATTTCGCTAACCTTCGGCATGTCAATAACTTGTGTTCCGGGCCTGAATGCACTGTTACGGGGTACCGAAGTTGCAAAAATGGTTTTGCAACAAAAGCATCCGTTCTAGTCCATTAGACTCAAAATGATGTTTGGGAGTGTTTTGGAGCATTTCGCTAACCTTCGGCATGTAAATAACTTGTGTTTCAGGCCTGAATGCACTGTTACGGGGTACCGAAGTTGCAAAAATGGTTTTGCAACAAAAGCATATGTTCTACTCCATTAGACTCAAAATGATGTTTCGGAGTGTTGCATTTCGCTAACCTTCGGCATATAAATAACTTGTGTTTCGGGCCTGGATGCCCAGTTACGGGGTACCGAAGTTGCAAAAATGGTTTTGCAACAAAAGCATCCGTTCTACTCCATTAGACTCAAAATGATGTTTGGGAGTGTTTTGGAGCATTTCGCTAACCTTCGGCATGTCAATAACTTGTGTTCCGGGCCTGAATGCACTGTTACGGGGTACCGTAGTTGCAAAAATGGTTTTGCAACAAAAGCATCCGTTCTACTCCATTAGACTCAAAATGATGTTTGGGAGTGTTTTGGAGCATTTCGCTAACCTTCGGCATGTCAATAACTTGTGTTCCGGGCCTGAATGCACTGTTACGCGGTACCGAAGTTGCAAAAATGGTTTTGCAACAAAAGCATCCGTTCTACTCAATTAGACTCAAAATGATGTTTGGGAGTGTTTTGGAGCATTTCACTAAGCTTCGGCATGAAAATAACTTGTGTTCCGGGCCTGAATGCACTGTTACGGGGTACCGAAGTTGCAAAAATGATTTTGCAACAAAAGCATCCGTTCTAGTCCATTAGACTCAAAATGATGTTTGGGAGTGTTTTGGAGCATTTCGCTAACCTTCGGCATGTAAATAACTTGTGTTTCAGGCCTGAATGCACTGTTACGGGGTACCGAAGTTGCAAAAATGGTTTTGCAACAAAAGCATATGTTCTACTCCATTAGACTCAAAATGATGTTTCGGAGTGTTGCATTTCGCTAACCTTCGGCATATAAATAACTTGTGTTTCGGGCCTGGATGCCCAGTTACGGGGTACCGAAGTTGCAAAAATGGTTTTGCAACAAAAGCATCCGTTCTACTCCATTAGACTCAAAATGATGTTTGGGAGTGTTTTGGAGCATTTCGCTAACCTTCGGCATGTCAATAACTTGTGTTCCGGGCCTGAATGCACTGTTACGGGGTACCGTAGTTGCAAAAATGGTTTTGCAACAAAAGCATCCGTTCTACTCAATTAGACTCAAAATGATGTTTGGGAGTGTTTTGGAGCATTTCGCTAACCTTCGGCATGTAAATAACTTGTGTTTCGGGCCTGAATGCACTGTTACGCGGTACCGAAGTTGCAAAAATGGTTTTGCAACAAAAGCATCCGTTCTACTCAATTAGACTCAAAATGATGTTTGGGAGTGTTTTGGAGCATTTCACTAAGCTTCGGCATGAAAATAACTTGTGTTCCGGGCCTGAATGCACTGTTACGGGGTACCGAAGTTGCAAAAATGGTTTTGCAACAAAAGCATCCGTTCTAGTCCATTAGACTCAAAATGATGTTTGGGAGTGTTTTGGAGCATTTCGCTAACCTTCGGCATGTAAATAACTTGTGTTTCAGGCCTGAATGCACTGTTACGGGGTACCGAAGTTGCAAAAATGGTTTTGCAACAAAAGCATATGTTCTACTCCATTAGACTCAAAATGATGTTTCGGAGTGTTGCATTTCGCTAACCATCGGCATATAAATAACTTGTGTTCCGTGCCTGGATACACAGTTACGGGGTACCGAAGTTGCAAAAATGGTTTTCCAACAAAAGCATCCGTTCTACTCCATTAGACTCAAAATGATGTTTGGGAGTGTTTTGGAGCATTTCGCTAACCTTCGGCATGTCAATAACTTGTGTTCCGGGCCTGAATCCACTGTTACGGGGTACCGACGTTGCAAAAATGGTTTTGCAACAAAAGCATCCGTTCTACTCAATTAGACTTAAAATGATGTTTGGGAGTGTTTTGGAGCATTTCGCTAACCTTCGGCATGTAAATAACTTGTGTTCCGGGCTTGAATGCACTGTTACGGGGTACCGAAGTTGCAAAAATGGTTTTGTAACAAAAGCATCCGTTCTACTCAATTAGACTCAAAATGATGTTTAGGAGTGTTTTGGAGCATTTCGCTAACCTTCGGCATGAAAATAACTTGTGTTCTGGGCCTGAATGCACTATTACGGGGTACCGAAGTTGCAAAAATAGTTTTGAAACAAAAGCATCCGTTCTAGTCCATTAGACTCAAAATGATGTTTGGGAGTGTTTTGGAGTATTTCGCTAACCTTCGGCATGTAAATAACTTGTGTTCCGGGCCTGAATGCACTGTTACGGGGTACCGAAGTTGCAAAAATGGTTTTGCAACAAAAGCATATGTTCTACTCCTTTAGACTCAAAATGATGTTTCGGAGTGTTGCATTTCGCTAACCTTCGGCATATAAATAACTTGTGTTTCGGGCCTGGATGCCCAGTTACAGGGTACCGAAGTTGCAAAAATGGTTTTGCAACAAAAGCATCTGTTCTACTCCTTTAGACTCAAAATGATGTTTGGGGGTGTTTTGGAGCATTTCGCTTACCTTCGGCATGAAAATAACTTGTGTTTCGGGCCTGAATGCACTGTTACGGGGTACCGTAGTTGCAAAAATGGTTTTGCAACAAAAGCATCCGTTCTACTCAATTAGACTCAAAATGATGTTTGGGAGTGTTTTGGAGCATTTCGCTAACCTTCGGCATGTAAATAACTTGTGTTTCGGGCCTGAATGCACTGTTACGGGGTACCGAAGTTGCAAAAATGGTTTTGCAACAAAAGCATCCGTTCTACTCAATTAGACTCAAAATGATATTTGGGAGTGTTTTGGAGCATTTCACTAAGCTTCGGCATGAAAATAACTTGTGTTCCGGGCCTGAATGCACTGTTACGGGGTACCGAAGTTGCAAAAATGGTTTTGCAACAAAAGCATATGTTCTACTCCATTAGACTCAAAATGATGTTTCGGAGTGTTGCATTTCGCTAACCATCGGCATATAAATAACATGTGTTTCGTGCCTGGATACACAGTTACGGGGTACCGAAGTTGCAAAAATGGTTTTGCAACAAAAGCATCCGTTCTACTCCATTAGACTCAAAATGATGTTTGGGAGTGTTTTGGAGCATTTCGCTAACCTTCGGCATGTCAATAACTTGTGTTCCGGGCCTGAATGCACTGTTACGCGGTACCGAAGTTGCAAAAATGGTTTTGCAACAAAAGCATCCGTTCTACTCAATTAGACATAAAATGATGTTTGGGAGTGTTTTGGAGCATTTCGCTAACCTTCGGCATGTAAATAACTTGTGTTCCGGGCCTGAATGCACTGTTACGGGGTACCGAAGTTGCAAAAATGGTTTTGTAACAAAAGCATCCGTTCTACTCAATTAGACTCAAAATGATGTTTGGGAGTGTTTTGGAGCATTTCGCTAACCTTCGGCATGAAAATAACTTGTGTTCTGGGCCTGAATGCACTATTACGGGGTACCGAAGTTGCAAAAATAGTTTTGAAACAAAAGCATCCGTTCTACTCCATTAGACTCAAAATGATGTTTGGGAGTGTTTTGGAGTATTTCGCTAACCTTCGGCATGTAAATAACTTGTGTTTCAGGCCTGAATGCACTGTTACGGGGTACCGAAGTTGCAAAAAATGGTTTTGCAACAAAAGCATCCGTTCTAGTCCATTAGACTCAAAATGATGTTTGGGAGTGTTTTGGAGCATTTCGCTAACCTTCGGCATGTAAATAACTTGTGTTTCAGGCCTGAATGCACTGTTACGGGGTACCGAAGTTGCAAAAATGGTTTTGCAACAAAAGCATATGTTCTACTCCATTAGACTCAAAATGATGTTTCGGAGTGTTGCATTTCGCTAACCATCGGCATATAAATAACTTGTGTTTCGTGCCTGCATACACAGTTACGGGGTACCGAAGTTGCAAAAATGGTTTTGCAACAAAAGCATCCGTTCTACTCCATTAGACTCAAAATGATGTTTGGGAGTGTTTTGGAGCATTTCGCTAACCTTCGGCATGTCAATAACTTGTGTTCCGGGCCTGAATGCACTGTTACGGGGTACCGACGTTGCAAAAATGGTTTTGCAACAAAAGCATCCGTTCTACTCAATTAGACTTAAAATGATGTTTGGGAGTGTTTTGGAGCATTTCGCTAACCTTCGGCATGTAAATAACTTGTGTTCCGGGCCTGAATGCACTGTTACGGGGTACCGAAGTTGCAAAAATGGTTTTGCAACAAAAGCATCCGTTCTACTCAATTAGACTCAAAATGATGTTTGGGAGTGTTTTGGAGCATTTCACTAAGCTTCGGCATGAAAATAACTTGTGTTCCGGGCCTGAATGCACTGTTACGGGGTACCGAAGTTGCAAAAATGGTTTTGCAACAAAAGCATATGTTCTACTCCATTAGACTCAAAATGATGTTTCGGAGTGTTGCATTTCGCTAACCATCGGCATATAAATAACATGTGTTTCGTGCCTGGATACACAGTTACGGGGTACCGAAGTTGCAAAAATGGTTTTGCAACAAAAGCATCCGTTCTACTCCATTAGACTCAAAATGATGTTTGGGAGTGTTTTGGAGCTTTTCGCTAACCTTCGGCATGTCAATAACTTGTGTTCCGGGCCTGAATGCACTGTTACGGGGTACCGACGTTGCAAAAATGGTTTTGCAACAAAAGCATCCGTTCTACTCAATTAGACATAAAATGATGTTTGGGAGTGTTTTGGAGCATTTCGCTAACCTTCGGCATGAAAATAACTTGTGTTCTGGGCCTGAATGCACTATTACGGGGTACCGAAGTTGCAAAAATAGTTTTGAAACAAAAGCATCCGTTCTAGTCCATTAGACTCAAAATGATGTTTGGGAGTGTTTTGGAGTATTTCGCTAACCTTCGGCATGTAAATAACTTGTGTTCCGGGCCTGAATGCACTGTTACGGGGTACCGAAGTTGCAAAAATGGTTTTGCAACAAAAGCATATGTTCTACTCCATTAGACTCAAAATGATGTTTCGGAGTGTTGCATTTCGCTAACCTTCGGCATATAAATAACTTGTGTTTCGGGCCTGGATGCCCAGTTACAGGGTACCGAAGTTGCAAAAATGGTTTTGCAACAAAAGCATCTGTTCTACTCCTTTAGACTCAAAATGATGTTTGGGGGTGTTTTGGAGCATTTCGCTTACCTTCGGCATGAAAATAACTTGTGTTTCGGGCCTGAATGCACTGTTACGGGGTACCGTAGTTGCAAAAATGGTTTTGCAACAAAAGCATCCGTTCTACTCAATTAGACTCAAAATGATGTTTGGGAGTGTTTTGGAGCATTTCGCTAACCTTCGGCATGTAAATAACTTGTGTTTCGGGCCTGAATGCACTGTTACGGGGTACCGAAGTTGCAAAAATGGTTTTGCAACAAAAGCATCCGTTCTACTCAATTAGACTCAAAATGATAATTGGGAGTGTTTTGGAGCATTTCACTAAGCTTCGGCATGAAAATAACTTGTGTTCCGGGCCTGAATGCACTGTTACGGGGTACCGAAGTTGCAAAAATGGTTTTGCAACAAAAGCATATGTTCTACTCCATTAGACTCAAAATGATGTTTCGGAGTGTTGCATTTCGCTAACCATCGGCATATAAATAACATGTGTTTCGTGCCTGGATACACAGTTACGGGGTACCGAAGTTGCAAAAATGGTTTTGCAACAAAAGCATCCGTTCTACTCCATTAGACTCAAAATGATGTTTGGGAGTGTTTTGGAGCATTTCGCTAACCTTCGGCATGTCAATAACTTGTGTTCCGGGCCTGAATGCACTGTTACGCGGTACCGAAGTTGCAAAAATGGTTTTGCAACAAAAGCATCCGTTCTACTCAATTAGACATAAAATGATGTTTGGGAGTGTTTTGGAGCATTTCGCTAACCTTCGGCATGTAAATAACTTGTGTTCCGGGCCTGAATGCACTGTTACGGGGTACCGAAGTTGCAAAAATGGTTTTGTAACAAAAGCATCCGTTCTACTCAATTAGACTCAAAATGATGTTTGGGAGTGTTTTGGAGCATTTCGCTAACCTTCGGCATGAAAATAACTTGTGTTCTGGGCCTGAATGCACTATTACGGGGTACCGAAGTTGCAAAAATAGTTTTGAAACAAAAGCATCCGTTCTACTCCATTAGACTCAAAATGATGTTTGGGAGTGTTTTGGAGTATTTCGCTAACCTTCGGCATGTAAATAACTTGTGTTTCAGGCCTGAATGCACTGTTACGGGGTACCGAAGTTGCAAAAAATGGTTTTGCAACAAAAGCATCCGTTCTAGTCCATTAGACTCAAAATGATGTTTGGGAGTGTTTTGGAGCATTTCGCTAACCTTCGGCATGTAAATAACTTGTGTTTCAGGCCTGAATGCACTGTTACGGGGTACCGAAGTTGCAAAAATGGTTTTGCAACAAAAGCATATGTTCTACTCCATTAGACTCAAAATGATGTTTCGGAGTGTTGCATTTCGCTAACCATCGGCATATAAATAACTTGTGTTTCGTGCCTGCATACACAGTTACGGGGTACCGAAGTTGCAAAAATGGTTTTGCAACAAAAGCATCCGTTCTACTCCATTAGACTCAAAATGATGTTTGGGAGTGTTTTGGAGCATTTCGCTAACCTTCGGCATGTCAATAACTTGTGTTCCGGGCCTGAATGCACTGTTACGGGGTACCGACGTTGCAAAAATGGTTTTGCAACAAAAGCATCCGTTCTACTCAATTAGACTTAAAATGATGTTTGGGAGTGTTTTGGAGCATTTCGCTAACCTTCGGCATGTAAATAACTTGTGTTCCGGGCCTGAATGCACTGTTACGGGGTACCGAAGTTGCAAAAATGGTTTTGCAACAAAAGCATCCGTTCTACTCAATTAGACTCAAAATGATGTTTGGGAGTGTTTTGGAGCATTTCACTAAGCTTCGGCATGAAAATAACTTGTGTTCCGGGCCTGAATGCACTGTTACGGGGTACCGAAGTTGCAAAAATGGTTTTGCAACAAAAGCATATGTTCTACTCCATTAGACTCAAAATGATGTTTCGGAGTGTTGCATTTCGCTAACCATCGGCATATAAATAACATGTGTTTCGTGCCTGGATACACAGTTACGGGGTACCGAAGTTGCAAAAATGGTTTTGCAACAAAAGCATCCGTTCTACTCCATTAGACTCAAAATGATGTTTGGGAGTGTTTTGGAGCATTTCGCTAACCTTCGGCATGTCAATAACTTGTGTTCCGGGCCTGAATGCACTGTTACGGGGTACCGACGTTGCAAAAATGGTTTTGCAACAAAAGCATCCGTTCTACTCAATTAGACATAAAATGATGTTTGGGAGTGTTTTGGAGCATTTCGCTAACCTTCGGCATGAAAATAACTTGTGTTCTGGGCCTGAATGCACTATTACGGGGTACCGAAGTTGCAAAAATAGTTTTGAAACAAAAGCATCCGTTCTAGTCCATTAGACTCAAAATGATGTTTGGGAGTGTTTTGGAGTATTTCGCTAACCTTCGGCATGTAAATAACTTGTGTTCCGGGCCTGAATGCACTGTTACGGGGTACCGAAGTTGCAAAAATGGTTTTGCAACAAAAGCATATGTTCTACTCCATTAGACTCAAAATGATGTTTCGGAGTGTTGCATTTCGCTAACCTTCGGCATATAAATAACTTGTGTTTCGGGCCTGGATGCCCAGTTACAGGGTACCGAAGTTGCAAAAATGGTTTTGCAACAAAAGCATCTGTTCTACTCCTTTAGACTCAAAATGATGTTTGGGGGTGTTTTGGAGCATTTCGCTTACCTTCGGCATGAAAATAACTTGTGTTTCGGGCCTGAATGCACTGTTACGGGGTACCGTAGTTGCAAAAATGGTTTTGCAACAAAAGCATCCGTTCTACTCAATTAGACTCAAAATGATGTTTGGGAGTGTTTTGGAGCATTTCGCTAACCTTCGGCATGTAAATAACTTGTGTTTCGGGCCTGAATGCACTGTTACGGGGTACCGAAGTTGCAAAAATGGTTTTGCAACAAAAGCATCCGTTCTACTCAATTAGACTCAAAATGATATTTGGGAGTGTTTTGGAGCATTTCACTAAGCTTCGGCATGAAAATAACTTGTGTTCCGGGCCTGAATGCACTGTTACGGGGTACCGAAGTTGCAAAAATGGTTTTGCAACAAAAGCATATGTTCTACTCCATTAGACTCAAAATGATGTTTCGGAGTGTTGCATTTCGCTAACCATCGGCATATAAATAACATGTGTTTCGTGCCTGGATACACAGTTACGGGGTACCGAAGTTGCAAAAATGGTTTTGCAACAAAAGCATCCGTTCTACTCCATTAGACTCAAAATGATGTTTGGGAGTGTTTTGGAGCATTTCGCTAACCTTCGGCATGTCAATAACTTGTGTTCCGGGCCTGAATGCACTGTTACGCGGTACCGAAGTTGCAAAAATGGTTTTGCAACAAAAGCATCCGTTCTACTCAATTAGACATAAAATGATGTTTGGGAGTGTTTTGGAGCATTTCGCTAACCTTCGGCATGTAAATAACTTGTGTTCCGGGCCTGAATGCACTGTTACGGGGTACCGAAGTTGCAAAAATGGTTTTGTAACAAAAGCATCCGTTCTACTCAATTAGACTCAAAATGATGTTTGGGAGTGTTTTGGAGCATTTCGCTAACCTTCGGCATGAAAATAACTTGTGTTCTGGGCCTGAATGCACTATTACGGGGTACCGAAGTTGCAAAAATAGTTTTGAAACAAAAGCATCCGTTCTACTCCATTAGACTCAAAATGATGTTTGGGAGTGTTTTGGAGTATTTCGCTAACCTTCGGCATGTAAATAACTTGTGTTTCAGGCCTGAATGCACTGTTACGGGGTACCGAAGTTGCAAAAAATGGTTTTGCAACAAAAGCATCCGTTCTAGTCCATTAGACTCAAAATGATGTTTGGGAGTGTTTTGGAGCATTTCGCTAACCTTCGGCATGTAAATAACTTGTGTTTCAGGCCTGAATGCACTGTTACGGGGTACCGAAGTTGCAAAAATGGTTTTGCAACAAAAGCATATGTTCTACTCCATTAGACTCAAAATGATGTTTCGGAGTGTTGCATTTCGCTAACCATCGGCATATAAATAACTTGTGTTTCGTGCCTGGATACACAGTTACGGGGTACCGAAGTTGCAAAAATGGTTTTGCAACAAAAGCATCCGTTCTACTCCATTAGACTCAAAATGATGTTTGGGAGTGTTTTGGAGCATTTCGCTAACCTTCGGCATGTCAATAACTTGTGTTCCGGGCCTGAATGCACTGTTACGGGGTACCGACGTTGCAAAAATGGTTTTGCAACAAAAGCATCCGTTCTACTCAATTAGACTTAAAATGATGTTTGGGAGTGTTTTGGAGCATTTCGCTAACCTTCGGCATGTAAATAACTTGTGTTCCGGGCCTGAATGCACTGTTACGGGGTACCGAAGTTGCAAAAATGGTTTTGCAACAAAAGCATCCGTTCTACTCAATTAGACTCAAAATGATGTTTGGGAGTGTTTTGGAGCATTTCACTAAGCTTCGGCATGAAAATAACTTGTGTTCCGGGCCTGAATGCACTGTTACGGGGTACCGAAGTTGCAAAAATGGTTTTGCAACAAAAGCATATGTTCTACTCCATTAGACTCAAAATGATGTTTCGGAGTGTTGCATTTCGCTAACCATCGGCATATAAATAACATGTGTTTCGTGCCTGGATACACAGTTACGGGGTACCGAAGTTGCAAAAATGGTTTTGCAACAAAAGCATCCGTTCTACTCCATTAGACTCAAAATGATGTTTGGGAGTGTTTTGGAGCATTTCGCTAACCTTCGGCATGTCAATAACTTGTGTTCCGGGCCTGAATGCACTGTTACGGGGTACCGACGTTGCAAAAATGGTTTTGCAACAAAAGCATCCGTTCTACTCAATTAGACATAAAATGATGTTTGGGAGTGTTTTGGAGCATTTCGCTAACCTTCGGCATGAAAATAACTTGTGTTCTGGGCCTGAATGCACTATTACGGGGTACCGAAGTTGCAAAAATAGTTTTGAAACAAAAGCATCCGTTCTAGTCCATTAGACTCAAAATGATGTTTGGGAGTGTTTTGGAGTATTTCGCTAAGCTTCGGCATGAAAATAACTTGTGTTCCGGGCCTGAATGCACTGTTACGGGGTACCGAAGTTGCAAAAATGGTTTTGCAACAAAAGCATATGTTCTACTCCATTAGACTCAAAATGATGTTTCGGAGTGTTGCATTTCGCTAACCATCGGCATATAAATAACATGTGTTTCGTGCCTGGATACACAGTTACGGGGTACCGAAGTTGCAAAAATGGTTTTGCAACAAAAGCATCCGTTCTACTCCATTAGACTCAAAATGATGTTTGGGAGTGTTTTGGAGCATTTCGCTAACCTTCGGCATGTCAATAACTTGTGTTCCGGGCCTGAATGCACTGTTACGCGGTACCGAAGTTGCAAAAATGGTTTTGCAACAAAAGCATCCGTTCTACTCAATTAGACATAAAATGATGTTTGGGAGTGTTTTGGAGCATTTCGCTAACCTTCGGCATGTAAATAACTTGTGTTCCGGGCCTGAATGCACTGTTACGGGGTACCGAAGTTGCAAAAATGGTTTTGTAACAAAAGCATCCGTTCTACTCAATTAGATTCAAAATGATGTTTGGGAGTGTTTTGGAGCATTTCGCTAACCTTCGGCATGAAAATAACTTGTGTTCTGGGCCTGAATGCACTATTACGGGGTACCGAAGTTGCAAAAATAGTTTTGAAACAAAAGCATCCGTTCTACTCCATTAGACTCAAAATGATGTTTGGGAGTGTTTTGGAGTATTTCGCTAACCTTCGGCATGTAAATAACTTGTGTTTCAGGCCTGAATGCACTGTTACGGGGTACCGAAGTTGCAAAAAATGGTTTTGCAACAAAAGCATCCGTTCTAGTCCATTAGACTCAAAATGATGTTTGGGAGTGTTTTGGAGCATTTCGCTAACCTTCGGCATGTAAATAACTTGTGTTTCAGGCCTGAATGCACTGTTACGGGGTACCGAAGTTGCAAAAATGGTTTTGCAACAAAAGCATATGTTCTACTCCATTAGACTCAAAATGATGTTTCGGAGTGTTGCATTTCGCTAACCATCGGCATATAAATAACTTGTGTTTCGTGCCTGGATACACAGTTACGGGGTACCGAAGTTGCAAAAATGGTTTTGCAACAAAAGCATCCGTTCTACTCCATTAGACTCAAAATGATGTTTGGGAGTGTTTTGGAGCATTTCGCTAACCTTCGGCATGTCAATAACTTGTGTTCCGGGCCTGAATGCACTGTTACGGGGTACCGACGTTGCAAAAATGGTTTTGCAACAAAAGCATCCGTTCTACTCAATTAGACTTAAAATGATGTTTGGGAGTGTTTTGGAGCATTTCGCTAACCTTCGGCATGTAAATAACTTGTGTTCCGGGCCTGAATGCACTGTTACGGGGTACCGAAGTTGCAAAAATGGTTTTGCAACAAAAGCATCCGTTCTACTCAATTAGACTCAAAATGATGTTTGGGAGTGTTTTGGAGCATTTCACTAAGCTTCGGCATGAAAATAACTTGTGTTCCGGGCCTGAATGCACTGTTACGGGGTACCGAAGTTGCAAAAATGGTTTTGCAACAAAAGCATATGTTCTACTCCATTAGACTCAAAATGATGTTTCGGAGTGTTGCATTTCGCTAACCATCGGCATATAAATAACATGTGTTTCGTGCCTGGATACACAGTTACGGGGTACCGAAGTTGCAAAAATGGTTTTGCAACAAAAGCATCCGTTCTACTCCATTAGACTCAAAATGATGTTTGGGAGTGTTTTGGAGCATTTCGCTAACCTTCGGCATGTCAATAACTTGTGTTCCGGGCCTGAATGCACTGTTACGGGGTACCGACGTTGCAAAAATGGTTTTGCAACAAAAGCATCCGTTCTACTCAATTAGACATAAAATGATGTTTGGGAGTGTTTTGGAGCATTTCGCTAACCTTCGGCATGAAAATAACTTGTGTTCTGGGCCTGAATGCACTATTACGGGGTACCGAAGTTGCAAAAATAGTTTTGAAACAAAAGCATCCGTTCTAGTCCATTAGACTCAAAATGATGTTTGGGAGTGTTTTGGAGTATTTCGCTAACCTTCGGCATGTAAATAACTTGTGTTCCGGGCCTGAATGCACTGTTACGGGGTACCGAAGTTGCAAAAATGGTTTTGCAACAAAAGCATATGTTCTACTCCATTAGACTCAAAATGATGTTTCGGAGTGTTGCATTTCGCTAACCTTCGGCATATAAATAACTTGTGTTTCGGGCCTGGATGCCCAGTTACAGGGTACCGAAGTTGCAAAAATGGTTTTGCAACAAAAGCATCTGTTCTACTCCTTTAGACTCAAAATGATGTTTGGGGGTGTTTTGGAGCATTTCGCTTACCTTCGGCATGAAAATAACTTGTGTTTCGGGCCTGAATGCACTGTTACGGGGTACCGTAGTTGCAAAAATGGTTTTGCAACAAAAGCATCCGTTCTACTCAATTAGACTCAAAATGATGTTTGGGAGTGTTTTGGAGCATTTCGCTAACCTTCGGCATGTAAATAACTTGTGTTTCGGGCCTGAATGCACTGTTACGGGGTACCGAAGTTGCAAAAATGGTTTTGCAACAAAAGCATCCGTTCTACTCAATTAGACTCAAAATGATATTTGGGAGTGTTTTGGAGCATTTCACTAAGCTTCGGCATGAAAATAACTTGTGTTCCGGGCCTGAATGCACTGTTACGGGGTACCGAAGTTGCAAAAATGGTTTTGCAACAAAAGCATATGTTCTACTCCATTAGACTCAAAATGATGTTTCGGAGTGTTGCATTTCGCTAACCATCGGCATATAAATAACATGTGTTTCGTGCCTGGATACACAGTTACGGGGTACCGAAGTTGCAAAAATGGTTTTGCAACAAAAGCATCCGTTCTACTCCATTAGACTCAAAATGATGTTTGGGAGTGTTTTGGAGCATTTCGCTAACCTTCGGCATGTCAATAACTTGTGTTCCGGGCCTGAATGCACTGTTACGCGGTACCGAAGTTGCAAAAATGGTTTTGCAACAAAAGCATCCGTTCTACTCAATTAGACATAAAATGATGTTTGGGAGTGTTTTGGAGCATTTCGCTAACCTTCGGCATGTAAATAACTTGTGTTCCGGGCCTGAATGCACTGTTACGGGGTACCGAAGTTGCAAAAATGGTTTTGTAACAAAAGCATCCGTTCTACTCAATTAGACTCAAAATGATGTTTGGGAGTGTTTTGGAGCATTTCGCTAACCTTCGGCATGAAAATAACTTGTGTTCTGGGCCTGAATGCACTATTACGGGGTACCGAAGTTGCAAAAATAGTTTTGAAACAAAAGCATCCGTTCTACTCCATTAGACTCAAAATGATGTTTGGGAGTGTTTTGGAGTATTTCGCTAACCTTCGGCATGTAAATAACTTGTGTTTCAGGCCTGAATGCACTGTTACGGGGTACCGAAGTTGCAAAAAATGGTTTTGCAACAAAAGCATCCGTTCTAGTCCATTAGACTCAAAATGATGTTTGGGAGTGTTTTGGAGCATTTCGCTAACCTTCGGCATGTAAATAACTTGTGTTTCAGGCCTGAATGCACTGTTACGGGGTACCGAAGTTGCAAAAATGGTTTTGCAACAAAAGCATATGTTCTACTCCATTAGACTCAAAATGATGTTTCGGAGTGTTGCATTTCGCTAACCATCGGCATATAAATAACTTGTGTTTCGTGCCTGGATACACAGTTACGGGGTACCGAAGTTGCAAAAATGGTTTTGCAACAAAAGCATCCGTTCTACTCCATTAGACTCAAAATGATGTTTGGGAGTGTTTTGGAGCATTTCGCTAACCTTCGGCATGTCAATAACTTGTGTTCCGGGCCTGAATGCACTGTTACGGGGTACCGACGTTGCAAAAATGGTTTTGCAACAAAAGCATCCGTTCTACTCAATTAGACTTAAAATGATGTTTGGGAGTGTTTTGGAGCATTTCGCTAACCTTCGGCATGTAAATAACTTGTGTTCCGGGCCTGAATGCACTGTTACGGGGTACCGAAGTTGCAAAAATGGTTTTGCAACAAAAGCATCCGTTCTACTCAATTAGACTCAAAATGATGTTTGGGAGTGTTTTGGAGCATTTCACTAAGCTTCGGCATGAAAATAACTTGTGTTCCGGGCCTGAATGCACTGTTACGGGGTACCGAAGTTGCAAAAATGGTTTTGCAACAAAAGCATATGTTCTACTCCATTAGACTCAAAATGATGTTTCTGAGTGTTGCATTTCGCTAACCATCGGCATATAAATAACATGTGTTTCGTGCCTGGATACACAGTTACGGGGTACCGAAGTTGCAAAAATGGTTTTGCAACAAAAGCATCCGTTCTACTCCATTAGACTCAAAATGATGTTTGGGAGTGTTTTGGAGCATTTCGCTAACCTTCGGCATGTCAATAACTTGTGTTCCGGGCCTGAATGCACTGTTACGGGGTACCGACGTTGCAAAAATGGTTTTGCAACAAAAGCATCCGTTCTACTCAATTAGACATAAAATGATGTTTGGGAGTGTTTTGGAGCATTTCGCTAACCTTCGGCATGTAAATAACTTGTGTTCCGGGCCTGAATGCACTGTTACGGGGTACCGAAGTTGCAAAAATGGTATTGTAACAAAAGCATCCGTTCTACTCAATTAGACTCAAAATGATGTTTGGGAGTGTTTTGGAGCATTTCGCTAACCTTCGGCATGAAAATAACTTCTGTTCTGGGCCTGAATGCACTATTACGGGGTACCGAAGTTGCAAAAATAGTTTTGAAACAAAAGCATCCGTTCTACTCCATTAGACTCAAAATGATGTTTGGGAGTGTTTTGGAGTATTTCGCTAACCTTCGGCATGTAAATAACTTGGGTTTCAGGCCTGAATGCACTGTTACGGGGTACCGAAGTTGCAAAAATGGTTTTGCAACAAAAGCATATGTTCTACTCCATTAGACTCAAAATTATGTTTCGGAGTGTTGCATTTTGCTAACCTTCGGCATATAAATAACTTGTGTTTCGGGCCTGGGTGCACAGTTACGGGGTACCGAAGTTGCAAAAATGGTTTTGCAACAAAAGCATCTGTTCTACTCCATTAGACTCAAAATGATGTTTGGGAGTGTTTTGGAGCATTTCGCTAACCTTCGACATGTAAATAACTTGTGTTCCGGGCCAGAATGCACTGTTACGGGGTACCGAAGTTGCAAAAATGGTTTTGCAACAAAAGCATATGTTCTACTCCATTAGACTCAAAATTATGTTTCGGAGTGTTGCATTTCGCTAACCTTCGGCATATAAATAGCTTGTGTTTCGGGCCTGGATGCCCAGTTACGGGGTACCGAAGTTGCAAAAATGGTTTTGCAACAAAAGCATCTGTTCTACTCCTTTAGACTCAAAATGATGTTTGGGTGTGTTTTGGAGCATTTCGCTTACCTTCGGCATGAAAATAACTTGTAATCCGGGCCTTAATGCACTGTTACGGGGTACCGTAGTTGCAAAAATGGTTTTGCAACAAAAGCATCCGTTCTACTAAATTAGACTCAAAATGATGTTTGGGAGTGTTTTGGAGCATTTCGCTAACCTTCGGCATGTAAATAACTTGTGTTTCGGGCCTGAATGCACTTTTACGGGGTACCGAAGTTGCAAAAATGGTTTTGCAACAAAAGCATCCGTTCTACTCAATTAGACTCAAAATGATGTTTGGGAGTGTTTTGGAGCATTTCACTAAGCTTCGGCAGGAAAATAACTTGTGTTCCGGGCCTGAATGCACTGTTACGGGGTACCGAAGTTGCAAAAATGGTTTTGCAACAAAAGCATATGTTCTACTCCATTAGACTCAAAATGATGTTTCGGAGTGTTGCATTTCGCTAACCATCGGCATATAAATAACTTGTGTTTCGTGCCTGGATACACATTTACGGGGTACCGAAGTTGCAAAAATGGTTTTGCAACAAAAGCATCCGTTCTACTCCATTAGACTCAAAATGATGTTTGTGAGTGTTTTGGAGCATTTTGCTAACCTTCGGCATGTCAATAACTTGTGTTCCGGGCCTGAATGCACTGTTACGGGGTACCGACGTTGCAAAAATGGTTTTGCAACAAAAGCATCCGTTCTACTCAATTAGACTTAAAATGATGTTTGGGATTGTTTTGGAGCATTTCGCTAACCTTCGGCATGTAAATAACTTGTGTTTCGGGCCTGAATGCACTGTTACGGGGTACCGAAGTTGCAAAAATGGTTTTGCAACAAAAGCATCCGTTCTACTCAATTAGACTCGAAATGATGTTTGGGAGTGTTTTGGAGCATTTAACTAAGCTTCGGCATGAAAATAACTTGTGTTCCGGGCCTGAATGCACTGTTACGGGGTACCGAAGTTGCAAAAATGGTTTTGCAACAAAAGCATCCGTTCTAGTCCATTAGACTCAAAATGATGTTTGGGAGTGTTTTGGAGCATTTCGCTAACCTTCAGCATGTAAATTACTTGTCTTTCGGGCCTGAATGCACTGTTACGGGTACCGAAGTTGCAAAAATGGTTTTTGCAACAAAAGCATATGTTCTACTCCATTAGACTCAAAATGATGTTTCGGAGTGTTGCATTTCGCTAACCATCGGCATATAAATAACTTGTGTTTCGTGCCTGGATACACAGTTACGGGGTACCGAAGTTGCAAAAATGGTTTTGCAACAAAAGCATCCGTTCTAATCCATTAGACTCAAAATGATGTTTGGGAGTGTTTTGGAGCATTTCGCTAACCTTCGGCATGTCAATAACTTGTGTTCCGGGCCTGAATGCACTGTTACGGGGTACCGTAGTTGCAAAAATGGTTTTGCAACAAAAGCATCCGTTCTACTCAATTAGACTCAAAATGATGTTTGGGAGTGTTTTGGAGCATTTCGCTAACCTTCGGCATGTAAATAACTTGTGTTTCGGGCCTGAAAGCACTGTTACGCGGTACCGAAGTTGCAAAAATGGTTTTGCAACAAAAGCATCCGTTCTACTCAATTAGACTCAAAATGATGTTTGGGAGTGTTTTGGAGCATTTCACTAAGCTTCGGCATGAAAATAACTTGTGTTCCGGGCCTGAATGCACTGTTACGGGGTACCGAAGTTGCAAAAATGGTTTTGCAACAAAAGCATCCGTTCTAGTCCATTAGACTCAAAATGATGTTTGGGAGTGTTTTGGAGCATTTCGCTAACCTTCGGCATGTAAATAACTTGTGTTTCAGGCCTGAATGCACTGTTACGGGGTACCGAAGTTGCAAAAATGGTTTTGCAACAAAAGCATATGTTCTACTCCATTAGACTCAAAATGATGTTTCGGAGTGTTGCATTTCGCTAACCTTCGGCATATAAATAACTTGTGTTTCGGGCCTGGATGCCCAGTTACGGGGTACCGAAGTTGCAAAAATGGTTTTGCAACAAAAGCATCTGTTCTACTCCTTTAGATTCAAAATGATGTTTGGGAGTGTTTTGGAGCATTTCGCTTACCTTCGGCATGAAAATAACTTGTGTTCCGGGCCTGAATACACTATTACGGGGTACCGTAGTTGCAAAAATGGTTTTGCAACAAAAGCATCCGTTCTACTCAATTAGACTCAAAATGATGTTTGGGAGTGTTTTGGAGCATTTCGCTAACCTTCGGCATGTAAATAACTTGTGTTTCGGGCCTGAATGCACTGTTACGGGGTACCGAAGTTGCAAAAATGGTTTTGCAACAAAAGTATCCGTTCTACTCAATTAGACTCAAAATGATGTTTGGGAGTGTTTTGGAGCATTTCACTAAGCTTCAGCATGAAAATAACTTGTGTTCCGGGCCTGAATGCACTGTTACGGGGTACCGAAGTTGCAAAAATGGTTTTGCACCAAAAGCATATGTTCTACTCCATTAGACTCAAAATGATGTTTCGGAGTGTTGCATTTCGCTAACCATCGGCATATAAATAACTTGTGTTTCGTGCCTGGATACACAGTTACGGGGTACCGAAGTTG
Organism: Cenchrus fungigraminus; assembly: GCA_036936925.1. Taxonomy (NCBI): domain Eukaryota; kingdom Viridiplantae; phylum Streptophyta; class Magnoliopsida; order Poales; family Poaceae; genus Cenchrus; species Cenchrus fungigraminus. The sequence goes on from JAQONI010000068.1 coordinate 136,229, forward strand.
CAAAAATGGTTTTGCAACAAAAGCATCCGTTCTACTCCATTAGACTCAAAATGATGTTTGGGAGTGTTTTGGAGCATTTCGCTAACCTTCGGCATGTCAATAACTTGTGTTCCGGGCCTGAATGCACTGTTACGGGGTACCGACGTTGCAAAAATGGTTTTGCAACAAAAGCATCCGTTCTACTCAATTAGACTTAAAATGATGTTTGGGAGTGTTTTGGAGCATTTCGCTAACCTTCGGCATGTAAATAACTTGTGTTCCGGGCCTGAATGCACTGTTACGGGGTACCGAAGTTGCAAAAATGGTTTTGTAACAAAAGCATCCGTTCTACTCAATTAGACTCAAAATGATGTTTGGGAGTGTTTTGGAGCATTTCGCTAACCTTCGGCATGAAAATAACTTGTGTTCTAGGCCTGAATGCACTATTACGGGGTACTGAAGTTGCAAAAATAGTTTTGAAACAAAAGCATCCGTTCTACTCCATTAGACTCAAAATGATGTTTGGGAGTGTTTTGGAGTATTTCGCTAACCTTCGGCATGTAAATAACTTGTGTTTCAGGCCTGAATGCACTGTTACGGGGTACCGAAGTTGCAAAAATGGTTTTGCAACAAAAGCATATGTTCTACTCCATTAGACTCAAAATGATGTTTCGGAGTGTTGCATTTCGCTAACCTTCGGCATATAAATAACTTGTGTTTCGGGCCTGGATGCCCAGTTACGGGGTACCGAAGTTGCAAAAATGGTTTTGCAACAAAAGCATCTGTTCTACTCCTTTAGACTCAAAATGATGTTTGGGAGTGTTTTGGAGCATTTCGCTAACCTTCGGCATGTAAATAACTTGTGTTTCGGGCCTGAATGCACTGTTACGCGGTACCGAAGTTGCAAAAATGGTTTTGCAACAAAAGCATCCGTTCTACTCAATTAGACTCAAAATGATGTTTGGGAGTGTTTTGGAGCATTTCACTAAGCTTCGGCATGAAAATAACTTGTGTTCCGGGCCTGAATGCACTGTTACGGGGTACCGAAGTTGCAAAAATGGTTTTGCAACAAAAGCATCCGTTCTAGTCCATTAGACTCAAAATGATGTTTGGGAGTGTTTTGGAGCATTTCGCTAACCTTCGGCATGTAAATAACTTGTGTTTCAGGCCTGAATGCACTGTTACGGGGTACCGAAGTTGCAAAAATGGTTTTGCAACAAAAGCATATGTTCTACTCCATTAGACTCAAAATGATGTTTCGGAGTGTTGCATTTCGCTAACCTTCGGCATATAAATAACTTGTGTTTCGGGCCTGGATGCCCAGTTACGGGGTACCGAAGTTGCAAAAATGGTTTTGCAACAAAAGCATCTGTTCTACTCCTTTAGACTCAAAATGATGTTTGGGAGTGTTTTGGAGCATTTCGCTTACCTTCGGCATGAAAATAACTTGTGTTCCGGGCCTGAATGCACTATTACGCGGTACCGTAGTTGCAAAAATGGTTTTGCAACAAAAGCATCCGTTCTACTCAATTAGACTCAAAATGATGTTTGGGAGTGTTTTGGAGCATTTCGCTAACCTTCGGCATGTAAATAACTTGTGTTTCCGGCCTGAATGCACTGTTACGGGGTACCGAAGTTGCAAAAATGGTTTTGCAACAAAAGTATCCGTTCTACTCAATTAGACTCAAAATGATGTTTGGGAGTGTTTTGGAGCATTTCACTAAGCTTCGGCATGAAAATAACTTGTGTTCCGGGCCTGAATGCACTGTTACGGGGTACCGAAGTTGCAAAAATGGTTTTGCAACAAAAGCATATGTTCTACTCCATTAGACTCAAAATGATGTTTCGGAGTGTTGCATTTCGCTAACCATCGGCATATAAATAACTTGTGTTTCGTGCCTGGATACACAGTTACGGGGTACCGAAGTTGCAAAAATGGTTTTGCAACAAAAGCATCCGTTCTACTCCATTAGACTCAAAATGATGTTTGGGAGTGTTTTGGAGCATTTCGCTAACCTTCGGCATGTCAATAACTTGTGTTTCGGGCCTGAATGCACTGTTACGGGGTACCGACGTTGCAAAAATGGTTTTGCAACAAAAGCATCTGTTCTACTCAATTAGACTTAAAATGATGTTTGGGAGTGTTTTGGAGCATTTCGCTAACCTTCGGCATGTAAATAACTTGTGTTCCGGGCCTGAATGCACTGTTACGGGGTACCGAAGTTGCAAAAATGGTTTTGTAACAAAAGCATCCGTTCTACTCAATTAGACTCAAAATGATGTTTGGGAGTGTTTTGGAGCATTTCGCTAACCTTCGGCATGAAAATAACTTGTGTTCTGGGCCTGAATGCACTATTACGGGGTACCGAAGTTGCAAAAATAGTTTTGAAACAAAAGCATCCGTTCTACTCCATTAGACTCAAAATGATGTTTGGGAGTGTTTTGGAGTATTTCGCTAACCTTCGGCATGTAAATAACTTGTGTTTCAGGCCTGAATGCACTGTTACGGGGTACCAAAGTTGCAAAAATGGTTTTGCAACAAAAGCATTTGTTCTACTCCATTAGACTCAAAATGATGTTTCGGAGTTTTGCATTTCGCTAACCTTCGGCATATAAATAACTTGTGTTTCGGGCCTGGATGCCCAGTTACAGGGTACCGAAGTTGCAAAAATGGTTTTGCAACAAAAGCATCTGTTCTACTCCTTTAGACTCAAAATGATGTTTGGGAGTGTTTTGGAGCATTTCGCTTACCTTCGGCATGAAAATAACTTGTGTTTCGGGCCTGAATGCACTGTTACGGGGTACCGTAGTTGCAAAAATGGTTTTGCAACAAAAGCATCCGTTCTACTCAATTAGACTCAAAATGATGTTTGGGAGTGTTTTGGAGCATTTCGCTAACCTTCGGCATGTAAATAACTTGTGTTTCGGGCCTGAATGCACTGTTACGGGGTACCGAAGTTGCAAAAATGGTTTTGCAACAAAAGCATCTGTTCTACTCAATTAGACTCAAAATGATGTTTGGGAGTGTTTTGGAGCATTTCACTAAGCTTCGGCATGAAAATAACTTGTGTTCCGGGCCTGAATGCACTGTTACGGGGTAACGAAGTTGCAAAAATGGTTTTGCAACAAAAGCATATGTTCTACTCCATTAGACTCAAAATGATGTTTCGGAGTGTTGCATTTCGCTAACCATCGGCATATAAATAACATGTGTTTCGTGCCTGGATACACAGTTACGGGGTACCGAAGTTGCAAAAATGGTTTTGCAACAAAAGCATCCGTTCTACTCCATTAGACTCAAAATGATGTTTGGGAGTGTTTTGGAGCATTTCGCTAAGCTTCGGCATGAAAATAACTTGTGTTCCGGGCCTGAATGCACTGTTACGGGGTACCGAAGTTGCAAAAATGGTTTTGCAACAAAAGCATATGTTCTACTCCATTAGACTCAAAATGATGTTTCGGAGTGTTGCATTTCGCTAACCATCGGCATATAAATAACTTGTGTTTCGTGCCTGGATACACATTTACGGGGTACCGAAGTTGCAAAAATGGTTTTGCAACAAAAGCATCCGTTCTACTCCATTAGACTCAAAATGATGTTTGGGAGTGTTTTGGAGCATTTCGCTAACCTTCGGCATGTCAATAACTTGTGTTCCGGGCCTGAATGCACTGTTACGGGGTACCGACGTTGCAAAAATGGTTTTGCAACAAAAGCATCCGTTCTACTCAATTAGATTTAAAATGATGTTTGGGAGTGTTTTGGAGCATTTCGCTAACCTTCGGCATGTAAATAACTTGTGTTTCGGGCCTGAATGCACTGTTACGGGGTACCGAAGTTGCAAAAATGGTTTTGCAACAAAAACATCCGTTCTACTCAATTAGACTCTAAATGATGTTTGGGAGTGTTTTGGAGCATTTCACTAAGCTTCGGCATGAAAATAACTTGTGTTCCGGGCCTGAATGCACTGTTACGGGGTACCGAAGTTGCAAAAAAGGTTTTGCAACAAAAGCATCCGTTCTAGTCCATTAGAATCAAAATGATGTTTGGGAGTGTTTTGGAGCATTTCGCTAACCTTCAGCATGTAAATTACTTGTCTTTCGGGCCTGAATGCATTGTTACGGGTACCGAAGTTGCAAAAATGGTTTTGCAACAAAAGCATATGTTCTACTCCATTAGACTCAAAATGATGTTTCGGAGTGTTGCATTTCGCTAACCATCGGCATATAAATAACTTGTGTTTCGTGCCTGGATACACAGTTACGGGGTACCGAAGTTGCAAAAATGGTTTTGCAACAAAAGCATCCGTTCTACTCCATTAGACTCAAAATGATGTTTGGGAGTGTTTTGGAGCATTTCGCTAACCTTCGGCATGTCAATAACTTGTGTTCCGGGCCTGAATGCACTGTTACGGGGTACCGAAGTTGCAAAAATGGTTTTGCAACAAAACCATCCGATCTACTCAATTAGACTCAAAATGATGTTTGGGAGTGTTTTGGAGCATTTCACTAAGCTTCGGCATGAAAATAACTTGTGTTCCGGGCCTGAATGCACTGTTACGGGGTACCGAAGTTGCAAAAATGGTTTTGCAACAAAAGCATCCGTTCTAGTCCATTAGACTCAAAATGATGTTTGGGAGTGTTTTGGAGCATTTCGCTAACCTTCGGCATGTAAATAACTTGTGTTTCAGGCCTGAATGCACTGTTACGGGGTACCGAAGTTGCAAAAATGGTTTTGCAACAAATGCATATGTTCTACTCCATTAGACTCAAAATGATGTTTCGGAGTGTTGCATTTCGCTAACCTTCGGCATATAAATAACTTGTGTTTCGGGCCTGGATGCCCAGTTACGGGGTACCGAAGTTGCAAAAATGGTTTTGCAATAAAAGCATCTGTTCTACTCCTTTAGACTCAAAATGATGTTTGGGAGTGTTTTGGAGCATTTCGCTTACCTTCGGCATGAAAATAACTTGTGTTCCGGGCCTGAATGCACTATTACGGGGTACCGTAGTTGCAAAAATGGTTTTGCAACAAAAGCATCCGTTCTACTCAATTAGACTCGAAATGATGTTTGGGAGTATTTTGGAGCATTTCGCTAACCTTCGGCATGTAAATAACTTGTGTTTCGGGCCTGAATGCACTGTTACGGGGTACCGAAGTTGCAAAAATGGTTTTGCAACAAAAGTATCCGTTCTACTCAATTAGACTCAAAATGATGTTTGGGAGTGTTTTGGAGCATTTCACTAAGCTTCGGCATGAAAATAACTTGTGTTCCGGGCCTGAATGCACTGTTACGGGGTACCGAAGTTGCAAAAATGGTTTTGCAACAAAAGCATCCGTTCTAGTCCATTAGACTCAAAATGATGTTTGGGAGTGTTTTGGAGCATTTCGCTAACCTTCGGCATGTAAATAACTTGTGTTTCAGGCCTGAATGCACTGTTACGGGGTACCGAAGTTGCAAAAATGGTTTTGCAACAAAAGCATATGTTCTACTCCATTAGACTCAAAATGATGTTTCGGAGTGTTGCATTTCGCTTACCATCGGCATATAAATAACTTGTGTTTCGTGCCTGGATACACAGTTACGGGGTACCGAAGTTGCAAAAATGGTTTTGCAACAAAAGCATCCGTTCTACTCCATTAGACTCAAAATGATGTTTGGGAGTGTTTTGGAGCATTTCGCTAACCTTCGGCATGTCAATAACTTGTGTTCCGGGCCTGAATGCACTGTTACGGGGTACCGACGTTGCAAAAATGGTTTTGCAACAAAAGCATCCGTTCTACTCAATTAGACTTAAAATGATGTTTGGGAGTGTTTTGGAGCATTTCGCTAACCTTCGGCATGTAAATAACTTGTGTTCCGGGCCTGAATGCACTGTTACGGGGTACCGAAGTTGCAAAAATGGTTTTGTAACAAAAGCATCCGTTCTACTCAATTAGACTCAAAATGATGTTTGGGAGTGTTTTGGAGCATTTCGCTAACCTTCGGCATGAAAATAACTTGTGTTCTGGGCCTGAATGCACTATTACGGGGTACCGAAGTTGCAAAAATAGTTTTGAAACAAAAGCATCCGTTCTACTCCATTAGACTCAAAATGATGTTTAGGAGTGTTTTGGAGTATTTCGCTAACCGTCGGCATGTAAATAACTTGTGTTTCAGGCCTGAATGCACTGTTACGGGGTACCGAAGTTGCAAAAATGGTTTTGCAACAAAAGCATATGTTCTACTCCATTAGACTCAAAATGATGTTTCGGAGTGTTGCATTTCGCTAACCTTCGGCATATAAATAACTTGTGTTTCGGGCCTGGATGCCCAGTTACAAGGTACCGAAGTTGCAAAAATGGTTTTGCAACAAAAGCATCTGTTCTACTCCTTTAGACTCAAAATGATGTTTGGGAGTGTTTTGGAGCATTTCGCTTACCTTCGGCATGAAAATAACTTGTGTTTCGGGCCTGAATGCACTGTTACGGGGTACCGTAGTTGCAAAAATGGTTTTGCAACAAAAGCATCCGTTCTACTCAATTAGACTCAAAATGATGTTTGGGAGTGTTTTGGAGCATTTTGCTAACCTTCGGCATGTAAATAACTTGTGTTTCGGGCCTGAATGCACTGTTACGGGGTACCGAAGTTGCAAAAATGGTTTTGCAACAAAAGCATCTGTTCTACTCAATTAGACTCAAAATGATGTTTGGGAGTGTTTTGGAGCATTTCACTAAGCTTCGGCATGAAAATAACTTGTGTTCCGGGCCTGAATGCACTGTTACGGGGTACCGAAGTTGCAAAAATGGTTTTGCAACAAAAGCATATGTTCTACTCCATTAGACTCAAAATGATGTTTCGGAGTGTGGCATTTCGCTAACCATCGGCATATAAATAACATGTGTTTCGTGCCTGGATACACAGTTACGGAGTACCGAAGTTGCAAAAATGGTTTTGCAACAAAAGCATCCGTTCTACTCCATTAGACTCAAAATGATGTTTGGGAGTGTTTTGGAGCATTTCGCTAACCTTCGGCATGTCAATAACTTGTGTTCCGGGCCTGAATGCACTGTTACGGGGTACCGACGTTGCAAAAATGGTTTTGCAACAAAAGCATCCGTTCTACTCAATTAGACATAAAATGATGTTTGGGAGTGTTTTGGAGCATTTCGCTAACCTTCGGCATGTAAATAACTTGTGTTCCGGGCCTGAATGCACTGTTACGGGGTACCGAAGTTGCAAAAATGGTTTTGTAACAAAAGCATCCGTTCTACTCAATTAGACTCAAAATGATGTTTGGGAGTGTTTTGGAGCATTTCGCTAACCTTCGGCATGAAAATAACTTGTGTTCTGGGCCTGAATGCACTATTACGGGGTACCGAAGTTGCAAAAATAGTTTTGAAAGAAAAGCATCCGTTCTACTCCATTAGACTCAAAATGATGTTTGGGAGTGTTTTGGAGTATTTCGCTAACCTTCGGCATGTAAATAACTTGTGTTTCAGGCCTGAATGCACTGTTACGGGGTACCGAAGTTGCAAAAATGGTTTTGCAACAAAAGTATATGTTCTACTCCATTAGACTCAAAATTATGTTTCGGAGTGTTGCATTTCGCTAACCTTCGGCATATAAATAACTTGTGTTTCGGGCCTGGATGCCCAGTTACGGGGTACCGAAGTTGCAAAAATGGTTTTGCAACAAAAGCATCTGTTCTACTCCTTTAGACTCAAAATTATGTTTGGGAGTGTTTTGGAGCATTTCGCTTACCTTCGGCATGAAAATAACTTGTAATCCGGGCCTTAATGGACTGTTACGGGGTACCGTAGTTGCAAAAATGGTTTTGCAACAAAAGCATCCGTTCTACTCAATTAGACTCAAAATGATGTTTGGGAGTGTTTTGGAGCATTTCGCTAACCTTCGGCATGTAAATAACTTGTGTTTCGGGCCTGAATGCACTGTTACGGGGTACCGAAGTTGCAAAAATGGTTTTGCAACAAAAGCATCCGTTCTACTCAATTAGACTCAAAATGATGTTTGGGAGTGTTTTGGAGCATTTCACTGAGCTTCGGCATGAAAATAACTTGTGTTCCGGGCCTGAATGCACTGTTACGGGGTACCGAAGTTGCAAAAATGGTTTTGCAACAAAAGCATATGTTCTACTCCATTAGACTCAAAATGATGTTTCGGAGTGTTGCATTTCGCTAACCATCGGCATATAAATAACTTGTGTTTCGTGCCTGGATACACAGTTACGGGGTACCGAAGTTGCAAAAATGGTTTTGCAACAAAAGCATCCGTTCTACTCCATTAGACTCAAAATGATGTTTGGGAGTGTTTTGGAGCATTTCGCTAACCTTCGGCATGTCAATAACTTGTGTTCCGGGCCTGAATGCACTGTTACGGGGTACCGACGTTGCAAAAATGGTTTTGCAACAAAAGCATCCGTTCTACTCAATTAGACTTAAAATGATGTTTGGGAGTGTTTTGGAGCATTTCGCTAACCTTCGGCATGAAAATAACTTGTGTTCTGGGCCTGAATACACTATTACGGGGTACCGAAGTTGCAAAAATAGTTTTGAAACAAAAGCATCCATTCTACTCCATTAGACTCAAAATGATGTTTGGGTGTGTTTTGGAGTATTTCGCTAACCTTCGGCATGTAAATAACTTGTGTTTCAGGCCTGAATGCACTGTTACGGGGTACCGAAGTTGCAAAAATGGTTTTGCAACAAAAGCATATGTTCTACTCCATTAGACTCAAAATGATGTTTCGGAGTGTTGCATTTCGCTAACCTTCGGCATATAAATAACTTGTGTTTCGGGCCTGGATGCCCAGTTACAGGGTACCGAAGTTGCAAAAATGGTTTTGCAACAAAAGCATCTGTTCTACTCCTTTAGACTCAAAATGATGTTTGGGAGTGTTTTGGAGCATTTCGCTTACCTTCGGCCTGAAAATAACTTGTGTTTCGGGCCTGAATGCACTGTTACGGGGTACCGTAGTTGCAAAAATGGTTTTGCAACAAAAGCATCCGTTCTACTCAATTAGACTCAAAATGATGTTTGGGAGTGTTTTGGAGCATTTCGCTAACCTTCGGCATGTAAATAACTTGTGTTTCGGGCCTGAATGCACTGTTACGGGGTACCGAAGTTGCAAAAATGGTTTTGCAACAAAAGCATCCGTTCTACTCAATTAAACTCAAAATGATGTTTGGGAGTGTTTTGGAGCATTTCACTAAGCTTCGGCATGAAAATAACTTGTGTTCCGGGCCTGAATGCACTGTTACGGGGTACCGAAGTTGCAAAAATGGTTTTGCAACAAAAGCATATGTTCTACTCCATTAGACTCAAAATGATGTTTCGGAGTGTTGCATTTCGCTAACCATCGGCATATAAATAACATGTGTTTCGTGCCTGGATACACAGTTACGGGGTACCGAAGTTGCAAAAATGGTTTTGCAACAAAAGCATCCGTTCTACTCCATTAGACTCAAAATGATGTTTGGGAGTGTTTTGGAGCATTTCGCTAACCTTCGGCATGTCAATAACTTATGTTCCGGGCCTGAATGCACTGTTACGGGGTACCGACGTTGCAAAAATTGTTTTGCAACAAAAGCATCCGTTCTACTCAATTAGACATAAAATGATGTTTGGGAGTGTTTTGGAGCATTTCGCTAACCTTCGGCATGTAAATAACTTGTGTTCCGGGCCTGAATGCACTGTTACGGGGTACCGAAGTTGCAAAAATGGTTTTGTAACAAAAGCATCCGTTCTACTCAATTAGACTCAAAATGATGTTTGGGAGTGTTTTGGAGCATTTCGCTAACCTTCGGCATGAAAATAACTTGTGTTCTGGGCCTGAATGCACTATTACGGGGTACCGAAGTTGCAAAAATAGTTTTGAAACAAAAGCATCCGTTCTACTCCATTAGACTCAAAATGATGTTTGGGAGTGTTTTGGAGTATTTCGCTAACCTTCGGCATGTAAATAACTTGTGTTTCAGGCCTGAATGCACTGTTACGGGGTACCGAAGTTGCAAAAATGGTTTTGCAACAAAAGCATATGTTCTACTCCATTAGACTCAAAATTATGTTTCGGAGTGTTGCATTTCGCTAACCTTCGGCATATAAATAACTTGTGTTTCGGGCCTGGATGCCCAGTTACGGGGTACCGAAGTTGCAAAAATGGTTTTGCAACAAAAGCATCTGTTCTACTCCTTTAGACTCAAAATGATGTTTGGGAGTGTTTTGGAGCATTTCGCTTACCTTCGGCATGAAAATAACTTGTAATCCGGGCCTTAATGCACTGTTACGGGGTACCGTAGTTGCAAAAATGGTTTTGCAACAAAAGCATCCGTTCTACTCAATTAGACTCAAAATGATGTTTGGGAGTGTTTTGGAGCATTTCGCTAACCTTCGGCATGTAAATAACTTGTGTTTCGGGCCTGAATGCACTGTTACGGGGTACCGAAGTTGCAAAAATGGTTTTGCAACAAAAGCATCCGTTCTACTCAATTAGACTCAAAATGATGTTTGGGAGTGTTTTGGAGCATTTCACTAAGCTTCGGCATGAAAATAACTTGTGTTCCGGGCCTGAATGCACTGTTACGGGGTACCGAAGTTGCAAAAATGGTTTTGCAACAAAAGCATATGTTCTACTCCATTAGACTCAAAATGATGTTTCGGAGTGTTGCATTTCGCTAACCATCGGCATATAAATAACTTGTGTTTCGTGCCTGGATACACATTTACGGGGTACCGAAGTTGCAAAAATGGTTTTGCAACAAAAGCATCCGTTCTACTCCATTAGACTCAAAATGATGTTTGGGAGTGTTTTGGAGCATTTCGCTAACCTTCGGCATGTCAATAACTTGTGTTCCGGGCCTGAATGCACTGTTACGGGGTACCGACGTTGCAAAAATGGTTTTGCAACAAAAGCATCCGTTCTACTCAATTAGACTTAAAATGATGTTTGGGAGTGTTTTGGAGCATTTCGCTAACCTTCGGCATGTAAATAACTTGTGTTTCGGGCCTGAATGCACTGTTACGGGGTACCGAAGTTGCAAAAATGGTTTTGCAACAAAAGCATCCGTTCTACTCAATTAGACTCAAAATGATGTTTGGGAGTGTTTTGGAGCATTTCACTAAGCTTCGGCATGAAAATAACTTGTGTTCCGGGCCTGAATGCACTGTTACGGGGTACCGAAGTTGCAAAAATGGTTTTGCAACAAAAGCATCCGTTCTAGTCCATTAGACTCAAAATGATGTTTGGGAGTGTTTTGGAGCATTTCGCTAACCTTCGGCATGTCAATAACTTGTGTTCCGGGCCTGAATGCACTGTTACGGGGTACCGACGTTGCAAAAATGGTTTTGCAACAAAAGCATCCGTTCTACTCAATTAGACTTAAAATGATGTTTGGGAGTGTTTTGGAGCATTTCGCTAACCTTCGGCATGAAAATAACTTGTGTTCTGGACCTGAATGCACTATTACGGGGTACCGAAGTTGCAAAAATAGTTTTGAAACAAAAGCATCCATTCTACTCCATTAGACTCAAAATGATGTTTGGGAGTGTTTTGGAGTATTTCGCTAACCTTCGGCATGTAAATAACTTGTGTTTCAGGCCTGAATGCACTGTTACGGGGTACCGAAGTTGCAAAAATGGTTTTGCAACAAAAGCATATGTTCTACTCCATTAGACTCAAAATGATGTTTCGGAGTGTTGCATTTCGCTAACCTTCGGCATATAAATAACTTGTGTTTCGGGCCTGGATGCCCAGTTACAGGGTACCGAAGTTGCAAAAATGGTTTTGCAACAAAAGCATCTGTTCTACTCCTTTAGACTCAAAATGATGTTTGGGAGTGTTTTGGAGCATTTCGCTTACCTTCGGCATGAAAATAACTTGTGTTTCGGGCCTGAATGCACTGTTACGGGGTACCGTAGTTGCAAAAATGGTTTTGCAATAAAAGCATCCGTTCTACTCAATTAGACTCAAAATGATGTTTGGGAGTGTTTTGGAGCATTTCGCTAACCTTCGGCATGTAAATAACTTGTGTTTCGGGCCTGAATGCACTGTTACGGGGTACCGAAGTTGCAAAAATGGTTTTGCAACAAAAGCATCCGTTCTACTCAATTAGACTCAAAATGATGTTTGGGAGTGTTTTGGAGCATTTCTCTAAGCTTCGGCATGAAAATAACTTGTGTTCCGGGCCTGAATGCACTGTTACGGGGTACCGAAGTTGCAAAAATGGTTTTGCAACAAAAGCATATGTTCTACTCCATTAGACTCAAAATGATGTTTCGGAGTGTTGCATTTCGCTAACCATCGGCATATAAATAACTTGTGTTTCGTGCCTGGATACACAGTTACGGGGTACCGAAGTTGCAAAAATGGTTTTGCAACAAAAGCATCCGTTCTACTCCATTAGACTCAAAATGATGTTTGGGAGTGTTTTGGAGCATTTCGCTAACCTTCGGCATGTCAATAACTTGTGTTCCGGGCCTGAATGCACTGTTATGGGGTACCGACGTTGCAAAAATGGTTTTGCAACAAAAGCATCCGTTCTACTCAATTAGACTTAAAATGATGTTTGGGAGTGTTTTGGAGCATTTCGCTAACCTTCGGCATGTAAATAACTTGTGTTCCGGGCCTGAATGCACTGTTACGGGGTACCGAAGTTGCAAAAATGGTTTTGTAACAAAAGCATCCGTTCTACTCAATTAGACTCAAAATGATGTTTGGGAGTGTTTTGGAGCATTTCGCTAACCTTCGGCATGAAAATAACTTGTGTTCTGGGCCAGAATGCACTATTACGGGGTACCGAAGTTGCAAAAATAGTTTTGAAACAAAAGCATCCGTTCTACTCCATTAGACTCAAAATGATGTTTGGGAGTGTTTTGGAGTATTTCGCTAACCTTGGGCATGTAAATAACTTGTGTTTCAGGCCTGAATGCACTGTTACGGGGTACCGAAGTTGCAAAAATGGTTTTGCAACAAAAGCATATGTTCTACTCCATTAGACTCAAAATGATGTTTCGGAGTGTTGCATTTCGCTAACCTTCGGCATATAAATAACTTGTGTTTCGGGTCAGGATGCCCAGTTACAGGGTACCGAAGTTGCAAAAATGGTTTTGCAACAAAAGCATCTGTTCTACTCCTTTAGACTCAAAATGATGTTTGGGAGTGTTTTGGAGCATTTCGCTTACCTTCGGCATGAAAATAACTTGTGTTTCGGGCCTGAATGCACTGTTACGGGGTACCGTAGTTGCAAAAATGGTTTTGCAACAAAAGCATCCGTTCTACTCAATTAGACTCAAAATGATGTTTGGGAGTGTTTTGGAGCATTTCGCTAACCTTCGGCATGTAAATAACTTGTGTTTCGGGCTTGAATGCACTGTTACGGGGTACCGAAGTTGCAAAAATGGTTTTGCAACAAAAGCATCCGTTCTACTCAATTAGACTCAAAATGATGTTTGGGAGTGTTTTGGAGCATTTCACTAAGCTTCGGCATGAAAATAACTTGTGTTCCGGGCCTGAATGCACTGTTACGGGGTACCGAAGTTGCAAAAATGGTTTTGCAACAAAAGCATATGTTCTACTCCATTAGACTCAAAATGATGTTTCGGAGTGTTGCATTTCGCTAACCATCGGCATATAAATAACTTGTGTTTCGTGCCTGGATACACATTTACGGGGTACCGAAGTTGCAAAAATGGTTTTGCAACAAAAGCATCCGTTCTACTCCATTAGACTCAAAATGATGTTTGGGAGTGTTTTGGAGCATTTCGCTAACCTTCGGCATGTCAATAACTTGTGTTCCGGGCCTGAATGCACTGTTACGGGGTACCGACGTTGCAAAAATGGTTTTGCAACAAAAGCATCCGTTCTACTCAATTAGACTTAAAATGATGTTTGGGAGTGTTTTGGAGCATTTCGCAAACCTTCGGCATGTAAATAACTTGTGTTTCGGGCCTGAATGCACTGTTACGGGGTACCGAAGTTGCAAAAATGGTTTTGCAACAAAAGCATCCGTTCTACTCAATTAGACTCAAAATGATGTTTGGGAGTGTTTTGGAGCATTTCACTAAGCTTCGGCATGAAAATAACTTGTGTTCCGGGCCTGAATGCACGGTTACGGGGTACCGAAGTTGCAAAAATGGTTTTGCAACAAAAGCATCCGTTCTAGTCCATTAGACTCAAAATGATGTTTGGGAGTGTTTTGGAGCATTTCGCTAACCTTCGGCATGTCAATAACTTGTGTTCCGGGCCTGAATGCACTGTTACGGGGTACCGACGTTGCAAAAATGGTTTTGCAACAAAAGCATCCGTTCTACTCAATTAGACTTAAAATGATGTTTGGGAGTGTTTTGGAGCATTTCGCTAACCTTCGGCATGAAAATAACTTGTGTTCTGGACCTGAATGCACTATTACGGGGTACCGAAGTTGCAAAAATAGTTTTGAAACAAAAGCATCCATTCTACTCCATTAGACTCAAAATGATGTTTGGGAGTGTTTTGGAGTATTTCGCTAACCTTCGGCATGTAAATAACTTGTGTTTCAGGCCTGAATGCACTGTTACGGGGTACCGAAGTTGCAAAAATGGTTTTGCAACAAAAGCATATGTTCTACTCCATTAGACTCAAAATGATGTTTCGGAGTGTTGCATTTCGCTAACCTTCGGCATATAAATAACTTGTGTTTCGGGCCTGGATGCCCAGTTACAGGGTACCGAAGTTGCAAAAATGGTTTTGCAACAAAAGCATCTGTTCTACTCCTTTAGACTCAAAATGATGTTTGGGAGTGTTTTGGAGCATTTCGCTTACCTTCGGCATGAAAATAACTTGTGTTTCGGGCCTGAATGCACTGTTACGGGGTACCGTAGTTGCAAAAATGGTTTTGCAATAAAAGCATCCGTTCTACTCAATTAGACTCAAAATGATGTTTGGGAGTGTTTTGGAGCATTTCGCTAACCTTCGGCATGTAAATAACTTGTGTTTCGGGCCTGAATGCACTGTTACGGGGTACCGAAGTTGCAAAAATGGTTTTGCAACAAAAGCATCCGTTCTACTCAATTAGACTCAAAATGATGTTTGGGAGTGTTTTGGAGCATTTCTCTAAGCTTCGGCATGAAAATAACTTGTGTTCCGGGCCTGAATGCACTGTTACGGGGTACCGAAGTTGCAAAAATGGTTTTGCAACAAAAGCATATGTTCTACTCCATTAGACTCAAAATGATGTTTCGGAGTGTTGCATTTCGCTAACCATCGGCATATAAATAACTTGTGTTTCGTGCCTGGATACACAGTTACGGGGTACCGAAGTTGCAAAAATGGTTTTGCAACAAAAGCATCCGTTCTACTCCATTAGACTCAAAATGATGTTTGGGAGTGTTTTGGAGCATTTCGCTAACCTTCGGCATGTCAATAACTTGTGTTCCGGGCCTGAATGCACTGTTATGGGGTACCGACGTTGCAAAAATGGTTTTGCAACAAAAGCATCCGTTCTACTCAATTAGACTTAAAATGATGTTTGGGAGTGTTTTGGAGCATTTCGCTAACCTTCGGCATGTAAATAACTTGTGTTCCGGGCCTGAATGCACTGTTACGGGGTACCGAAGTTGCAAAAATGGTTTTGTAACAAAAGCATCCGTTCTACTCAATTAGACTCAAAATGATGTTTGGGAGTGTTTTGGAGCATTTCGCTAACCTTCGGCATGAAAATAACTTGTGTTCTGGGCCAGAATGCACTATTACGGGGTACCGAAGTTGCAAAAATAGTTTTGAAACAAAAGCATCCGTTCTACTCCATTAGACTCAAAATGATGTTTGGGAGTGTTTTGGAGTATTTCGCTAACCTTCGGCATGTAAATAACTTGTGTTTCAGGCCTGAATGCACTGTTACGGGGTACCGAAGTTGCAAAAATGGTTTTGCAACAAAAGCATATGTTCTACTCCATTAGACTCAAAATGATGTTTCGGAGTGTTGCATTTCGCTAACCTTCGGCATATAAATAACTTGTGTTTCGGGTCAGGATGCCCAGTTACAGGGTACCGAAGTTGCAAAAATGGTTTTGCAACAAAAGCATCTGTTCTACTCCTTTAGACTCAAAATGATGTTTGGGAGTGTTTTGGAGCATTTCGCTTACCTTCGGCATGAAAATAACTTGTGTTTCGGGCCTGAATGCACTGTTACGGGGTACCGTAGTTGCAAAAATGGTTTTGCAACAAAAGCATCCGTTCTACTCAATTAGACTCAAAATGATGTTTGGGAGTGTTTTGGAGCATTTCGCTAACCTTCGGCATGTAAATAACTTGTGTTTCGGGCCTGAATGCACTGTTACGGGGTACCGAAGTTGCAAAAATGGTTTTGCAACAAAAGCATCCGTTCTACTCAATTAGACTCAAAATGATGTTTGGGAGTGTTTTGGAGCATTTCACTAAGCTTCGGCATGAAAATAACTTGTGTTCCGGGCCTGAATGCACTGTTACGGGGTACCGAAGTTGCAAAAATGGTTTTGCAACAAAAGCATATGTTCTACTCCATTAGACTCAAAATGATGTTTCGGAGTGTTGCATTTCGCTAACCATCGGCATATAAATAACATGTGTTTCGTGCCTGGATACACAGTTACGGGGTACCGAAGTTGCAAAAATGGTTTTGTAACAAAAGCATCCGTTCTACTCAATTAGACTCAAAATGATGTTTGGGAGTGTTTTGGAGCATTTCGCTAACCTTCGGCATGAAAATAACTTGTGTTCTGGGCCTGAATGCACTATTACGGGGTACCGAAGTTGCAGAAATAGTTTTGAAACAAAAGCATCCGTTCTACTCCATTAGACTCAAAATGATGTTTGGGAGTGTTTTGGAGTATTTCGCTAACCTTCGGCATGTAAATAACTTGTGTTTCAGGCCTGAATGCACTGTTACGGGGTACCGAAGTTGCAAAAATAGTTTTGCAACAAAAGCATATGTTCTACTCCATTAGACTCAAAATTATGTTTCGGAGTGTTGCATTTCGCTAACCTTCGGCATATAAATAACTTGTGTTTCGGGCCTGGATGCCCAGTTACGGGGTACCGAAGTTACAAAAATGGTTTTGCAACAAAAGCATCTGTTCTACTCCTTTAGACTCAAAATTATGTTTGGGAGTGTTTTGGAGCATTTCGCTTACCTTCGGCATGAAAATAACTTGTAATCCGGGCCTTAATGCACTGTTACGGGGTACCGTAGTTGCAAAAATGGTTTTGCAACAAAAGCATCCGTTCTACTCAATTAGACTCAAAATGATGTTTGGGAGTGTTTTGGAGCATTTCGCTAACCTTCGGCATGTAAATAACTTGTGTTTCGGGCCTGAATGCACTGTTACGGGGTACCGAAGTTGCAAAAATGGTTTTGCAACAAAAGCATCCGTTCTACTCAATTAGACTCAAAATGATGTTTGGGAGTGTTTTGGAGCATTTCACTAAGCTTCGGCATGAAAATAACTTGTGTTCCGGGCCTGAATGCACTGTTACGGGGTACCGAAGTTGCAAAAATGGTTTTGCAACAAAAGCATATGTTCTACTCCATTAGACTCAAAATGATGTTTCGGAGTGTTGCATTTCGCTAACCATCGGCATATAAATAACTTGTGTTTCGTGCCTGGATACACATTTACGGGGTACCGAAGTTGCAAAAATGGTTTTGCAACAAAAGCATCCGTTCTACTCCATTAGACTCAAAATGATGTTTGGGAGTGTTTTGGAGCATTTCGCTAACCTTCGGCATGTCAATAACTTGAGTTCCGGGCCTGAATGCACTGTTACGGGGTACCGACGTTGCAAAAGTGGTTTTGCAACAAAAGCATCCGTTCTACTCAATTAGACTTAAAATGATGTTTGGGAGTGTTTTGGAGCATTTCGCTAACCTTCGGCATGTAAATAACTTGTGTTTCGGGCCTGAATGCACTGTTACGGGGTACCGAAGTTGCACAAATGGTTTTGCAACAAAAGCATCCGTTCTACTCAATTAGACTCAAAATGATGTTTGGGAGTGTTTTGGAGCATTTCACTAAGCTTCGGCATGAAAATAACTTGTGTTCCGGGCCTGA
Source organism: Cenchrus fungigraminus (assembly GCA_036936925.1). Taxonomy (NCBI): domain Eukaryota; kingdom Viridiplantae; phylum Streptophyta; class Magnoliopsida; order Poales; family Poaceae; genus Cenchrus; species Cenchrus fungigraminus. Next base: position 154,270 of record JAQONI010000068.1, read on the forward strand.
ATGCACTGTTACGGGGTACCGAAGTTGCAAAAATGGTTTTGCAACAAAAGCATCCGTTCTAGTCCATTAGACTCAAAATGATGTTTGGGAGTGTTTTGGAGCATTTCGCTAACCTTCGGCATGTCAATAACTTGTGTTCCGGGCCTGAATGCACTGTTACGGGGTACCGACGTTGCAAAAATGGTTTTGCAACAAAAGCATCCGTTCTACTCAATTAGACTTAAAATGATGTTTGGGAGTGTTTTGGAGCATTTCGCTAACCTTCGGCATGAAAATAACTTGTGTTCTGGGCCTGAATGCACTATTACGGGGTACCGAAGTTGCAAAAATAGTTTTGAAACAAAAGCATCCATTCTACTCCATTAGACTCAAAATGATGTTTGGGAGTGTTTTGGAGTATTTCGCTAACCTTCGGCATGTAAATAACTTGTGTTTCAGGCCTGAATGCACTGTTACGGGGTACCGAAGTTGCAAAAATGGTTTTGCAACAAAAGCATATGTTCTACTCCATTAGACTCAAAATGATGTTTCGGAGTGTTGCATTTCGCTAACCTTCGGCATATAAATAACTTGTGTTTCGGGCCTGGATGCCCAGTTACAGGGTACCGAAGTTGCAAAAATGGTTTTGCAACAAAAGCATCTGTTCTACTCCTTTAGACTCAAAATGATGTTTGGGAGTGTTTTGGAGCATTTCGCTTACCTTCGGCATGAAAATAACTTGTGTTTCGGGCCTGAATGCACTGTTACGGGGTACCGTAGTTGCAAAAATGGTTTTGCAATAAAAGCATCCGTTCTACTCAATTAGACTCAAAATGATGTTTGGGAGTGTTTTGGAGCATTTCGCTAACCTTCGGCATGTAAATAACTTGTGTTTCGGGCCTGAATGCACTGTTACGGGGTACCGAAGTTGCAAAAATAGTTTTGCAACAAAAGCATCCGTTCTACTCAATTAGACTCAAAATGATGTTTGGGAGTGTTTTGGAGCATTTCTCTAAGCTTCGGCATGAAAATAACTTGTGTTCCGGGCCTGAATGCACTGTTACGGGGTACCGAAGTTGCAAAAATGGTTTTGCAACAAAAGCATATGTTCTACTCCATTAGACTCAAAATGATGTTTCGGAGTGTTGCATTTCGCTAACCATCGGCATATAAATAACTTGTGTTTCGTGCCTGGATACACAGTTACGGGGTACCGAAGTTGCAAAAATGGTTTTGCTACAAAAGCATCCGTTCTACTCCATTAGACTCAAAATGATGTTTGGGAGTGTTTTGGAGCATTTCGCTAACCTTCGGCATGTCAATAACTTGTGTTCCGGGCCTGAATGCACTGTTACGGGGTACCGACGTTGCAAAAATGGTTTTGCAACAAAAGCATCCGTTCTACTCAATTAGACTTAAAATGATGTTTGGGAGTGTTTTGGAGCATTTCGCTAACCTTCGACATGTAAATAACTTGTGTTCCGGGCCTGAATGCACTGTTACGGGGTACCGAAGTTGCAAAAATGGTTTTGTAACAAAAGCATCCGTTCTACTCAATTAGACTCAAAATGATGTTTGGGAGTGTTTTGGAGCATTTCACTAAGCTTCGGCATGAAAATAACTTGTGTTCCGGGCCTGAATGCACTGTTACGGGGTACCGAAGTTGCAAAAATGGTTTTGCAACAAAAGCATCCGTTCTAGTCCATTAGACTCAAAATGATGTTTGGGAGTGTTTTGGAGCATTTCGCTAACCTTCGGCATATCAATAACTTGTGTTCCGGGCCTGAATGCACTGTTACGGGGTACCGACGTCGCAAAAATGGTTTTGCAACAAAAGCATCCGTTCTACTCAATTAGACTTAAAATGATGTTTGGGAGTGTTTTGGAGCATTTCGCTAACCTTCGGCATGAAAATAACTTGTGTTCTGGGCCTGAATGCACTATTACGGGGTACCGAAGTTGCAAAAATAGTTTTGAAACAAAAGCATCCATTCTACTCCATTAGACTCAAAATGATGTTTGGGAGTGTTTTGGAGTATTTCGCTAACCTTCGGCATGTAAATAACTTGTGTTTCAGGCCTGAATGCACTGTTACGGGGTACCGAAGTTGCAAAAATGGTTTTGCAACAAAAGCATATGTTCTACTCCATTAGACTCAAAATGATGTTTCGGAGTGTTGCATTTCGCTAACCTTCGGCATATAAATAACTTGTGTTTCGGGCCTGGATGCCCAGTTACAGGGTACCGAAGTTGCAAAAATGGTTTTGCAACAAAAGCATCTGTTCTACTCCTTTAGACTCAAAATGATGTTTGGGAGTGTTTTGGAGCATTTCGCTTACCTTCGGCATGAAAATAACTTGTGTTTCGGGCCTGAATGCACTGTTACGGGGTACCGTAGTTGCAAAAATGGTTTTGCAATAAAAGCATCCGTTCTACTCAATTAGACTCAAAATGATGTTTGGGAGTGTTTTGGAGCATTTCGCTAACCTTCGGCATGTAAATAACTTGTGTTTCGGGCCTGAATGCACTGTTACGGGGTACCGAAGTTGCAAAAATAGTTTTGCAACAAAAGCATCCGTTCTACTCAATTAGACTCAAAATGATGTTTGGGAGTGTTTTGGAGCATTTCTCTAAGCTTCGGCTTGAAAATAACTTGTGTTCCGGGCCTGAATGCACTGTTACGGGGTACCGAAGTTGCAAAAATGGTTTTGCAACAAAAGCATATGTTCTACTCCATTAGACTCAAAATGATGTTTCGGAGTGTTGCATTTCGCTAACCATCGGCATATAAATAACTTGTGTTTCGTGCCTGGATACACAGTTACGGGGTACCGAAGTTGCAAAAATGGTTTTGCTACAAAAGCATCCGTTCTACTCCATTAGACTCAAAATGATGTTTGGGAGTGTTTTGGAGCATTTCGCTAACCTTCGGCATGTCAATAACTTGTGTTCCGGGCCTGAATGCACTGTTACGGGGTACCGACGTTGCAAAAATGGTTTTGCAACAAAAGCATCCGTTCTACTCAATTAGACTTAAAATGATGTTTGGGAGTGTTTTGGAGCATTTCGCTAACCTTCGACATGTAAATAACTTGTGTTCCGGGCCTGAATGCACTGTTACGGGGTACCGAAGTTGCAAAAATGGTTTTGTAACAAAAGCATCCGTTCTACTCAATTAGACTCAAAATGATGTTTGGGAGTGTTTTGGAGCATTTCACTAAGCTTCGGCATGAAAATAACTTGTGTTCCGGGCCTGAATGCACTGTTACGGGGTACCGAAGTTGCAAAAATGGTTTTGCAACAAAAGCATCCGTTCTAGTCCATTAGACTCAAAATGATGTTTGGGAGTGTTTTGGAGCATTTCGCTAACCTTCGGCATATCAATAACTTGTGTTCCGGGCCTGAATGCACTGTTACGGGGTACCGACGTCGCAAAAATGGTTTTGCAACAAAAGCATCCGTTCTACTCAATTAGACTTAAAATGATGTTTGGGAGTGTTTTGGAGCATTTCGCTAACCTTCGGCATGAAAATAACTTGTGTTCTGGGCCTGAATGCACTATTACGGGGTACCGAAGTTGCAAAAATAGTTTTGAAACAAAAGCATCCATTCTACTCCATTAGACTCAAAATGATGTTTGGGAGTGTTTTGGAGTATTTCGCTAACCTTCGGCATGTAAATAACTTGTGTTTCAGGCCTGAATGCACTGTTACGGGGTACCGAAGTTGCAAAAATGGTTTTGCAACAAAAGCATATGTTCTACTCCATTAGACTCAAAATGATGTTTCGGAGTGTTGCATTTCGCTAACCTTCGGCATATAAATAACTTGTGTTTCGGGCCTGGATGCCCAGTTACAGGGTACCGAAGTTGCAAAAATGGTTTTGCAACAAAAGCATCTGTTCTACTCCTTTAGACTCAAAATGATGTTTGGGAGTGTTTTGGAGCATTTCGCTTACCTTCGGCATGAAAATAACTTGTGTTTTGGGCCTGAATGCACTGTTACGGGGTACCGTAGTTGCAAAAATGGTTTTGCAATAAAAGCATCCGTTCTACTCCATTAGACTCAAAATGATGTTTGGGAGTGTTTTGGAGCATTTCGCTAACCTTCGGCATGTAAATAACTTGTGTTTCGGGCCTGAATGCACTGTTACGGGGTACCGAAGTTGCAAAATTAGTTTTGCAACAAAAGCATCCGTTCTACTCAATTAGACTCAAAATGATGTTTGGGAGTGTTTTGGAGCATTTCTCTAAGCTTCGGCATGAAAATAACTTGTGTTCCGGGCCTGAATGCACTGTTACGGGGTACCGAAGTTGCAAAAATGGTTTTGTAACAAAAGCATCCGTTCTACTCAATTAGACTCAAAATGATGTTTGGGAGTGTTTTGGAGCATTTCGCTAACCTTCGGCATGAAAATAACTTGTGTTCTGGGCCTGAATGCACTATTACGGGGTACCGAAGTTGCAAAAATAGTTTTGAAACAAAAGCATCCGTTCTACTCCATTAGACTCAAAATGATGTTTGGGAGTGTTTTGGAGTATTTCGCTAACCTTCGGCATGTAAATAACTTGTGTTTCAGGCCTGAATGCACTGTTACGGGGTACCGAAGTTGCAAAAATGGTTTTGCAACAAAAGCATATGTTCTACTCCATTAGACTCAAAATTATGTTTGGGAGTGTTTTGGAGCATTTCGCTAACCTTCGGCATGTCAATAACTTGTGTTCCGGGCCTGAATGCACTGTTACGGGGTACCGACGTTGCAAAAATGGTTTTGCAACAAAAGCATCCGTTCTACTCAATTAGACTTAAAATGATGTTTGGGAGTGTTTTGGAGCATTTCGCTAACCTTCGGCATGAAAATAACTTGTGTTCTGGGCCTGAATGCACTATTACGGGGTACCGAAGTTGCAAAAATAGTTTTGAAACAAAAGCATCCATTCTACTCCATTAGACTCAAAATGATGTTTGGGTGTGTTTTGGAGTATTTCGCTAACCTTCGGCATGTAAATAACTTGTGTTTCAGGCCTGAATGCACTGTTACGGGGTACCGAAGTTGCAAAAATGGTTTTGCAACAAAAGCATATGTTCTACTCCATTAGACTCAAAATGATGTTTCGGAGTGTCGCATTTCGCTAACCTTCGGCATATAAATAACTTGTGTTTCGGGCCTGGATGCCCAGTTACAGGGTACCGAAGTTGCAAAAATGGTTTTGCAACAAAAGCATCTGTTCTACTCCTTTAGACTCAAAATGATGTTTGGGAGTGTTTTGGAGCATTTCGCTTACCTTCGGCATGAAAATAACTTGTGTTTCGGGCCTGAATGCACTGTTACGGGGTACCGTAGTTGCAAAAATGGTTTTGCAACAAAAGCATCCGGTCTACTCAATTAGACTCAAAATGATGTTTGGGAGTGTTTTGGAGCATTTCGCTAACCTTCGGCATGTAAATAACTTGTGTTTCGGGCCTGAATGCACTGTTACGGGGTACCGAAGTTGCAAAAATGGTTTTGCAACAAAAGCATCCGTTCTACTCCATTAGACTCAAAATGATGTTTGGGAGTGTTTTGGAGCATTTCGCTAACCTTCGGCATGTCAATAACTTGTGTTCCGGGCCTGAATGCACTGTTACGGGGTACCGACGTTGCAAAAATGGTTTTGCAACAAAAGCATCCGTTCTACTCAATTAGACATAAAATGATGTTTGGGAGTGTTTTGGAGCATTTCGCTAACCTTCGGCATGTAAATAACTTGTGTTCCGGGCCTGAATGCACTGTTACGGGGTACCGAAGTTGCAAAAATGGTTTTGTAACAAAAGCATCCGTTCTACTCAATTAGACTCAAAATGATGTTTGGGAGTGTTTTGCAGCATTTCGCTAACCTTCGGCATGAAAATAACTTGTGTTCTGGGCCTGAATGCACTATTACGGGGTACCGAAGTTGCAAAAATAGTTTTGAAACAAAAGCATCCGTTCTACTCCATTAGACTCAAAATGATGTTTGGGAGTGTTTTGGAGTATTTCGCTAACCTTCGGCATGTAAATAACTTGTGTTTCAGGCCTGAATGCACTGTTACGGGGTACCGAAGTTGCAAAAATGGTTTTGCAACAAAAGCATATGTTCTACTCCATTAGACTCAAAATTATGTTTCGGAGTGTTGCATTTCGCTAACCTTCGGCATATAAATAACTTGTGTTTCGGGCCTGGATGCCCAGTTACGGGGTACCGAAGTTGCAAAAATGGTTTTGCAACAAAAGCATATGTTCTACTCCTTTAGACTCAAAATGATGTTTGGGAGTGTTTTGGAGCATTTCGCTTACCTTCGACATGAAAATAACTTGTAATCCGGGCCTTAATGCACTGTTACGGGGTACCGTAGTTGCAAAAATGGTTTTGCAACAAAAGCATCCGTTCTACTCAATTAGACTCAAAATGATGTTTGGGAGTGTTTTGGAGCATTTCGCTAACCTTCGGCATGTAAATAACTTGTGTTTCGGGCCTGAATGCACTGTTACGGGGTACCGAAGTTGCAAAAATGGTTTTGCAACAAAAGCATCCGTTCTACTCAATTAGACTCAAAATGATGTTTGGGAGTGTTTTGGAGCATTTCACTAAGCTTCGGCATGAAAATAACTTGTGTTCCGGGCCTGAATGCACTGTTACGGGGTACCGAAGTTGCAAAAATGGTTTTGCAACAAAAGCATATGTTCTACTCCATTAGACTCAAAATGATGTTTCGGAGTGTTGCATTTCGCTAACCATCGGCATATAAATAACTTGTGTTTCGTGCCTGGATACACATTTACGGGGTACCGAAGTTGCAAAAATGGTTTTGCAACAAAAGCATCCGTTCTACTCCATTAGACTCAAAATGATGTTTGGGAGTGTTTTGGAGCATTTCGCTAACCTTCGGCATGTCAATAACTTGTGTTCCGGGCCTGAATGCACTGTTACGGGGTACCGAAGTTGCAAAAATGGTTTTGTAACAAAAGCATCCGTTCTACTCAATTAGACTTAAAATGATGTTTGGGAGTGTTTTGGAGCATTTCGCTAACCTTCGGCATGTAAATAACTTGTGTTTCGGGCCTGAATGCACTGTTACGGGGTACCGAAGTTGCAAAAATGGTTTTGCAACAAAAGCATCCGTTCTACTCAATTAGACTCAAAATGATGTTTGGGAGTGTTTTGGAGCATTTCGCTAACCTTCGGCATGTAAATAACTTGTGTTCCGGGCCTGAATGCACTGTTGCGGGGTACCGAAGTTGCAAAAATGGTTTTGCAACAAAAGCATCCGTTCTACTCCATTTGACTCAAAATGATGTTTGGGAGTGTTTTGCAGCCTTTCGCAAACCTTCGGCATGTAAATAACTTGTGTTTCGGGCCTGAATGCACTGTTACGGGGTACCGAAGTTGCAAAAATGGTTTTGCAACAAAAGCATCCGTTCTACTCAATTAGACTCAAAATGATGTTTGGGAGTGTTTTGGAGCATTTCACTAAGCTTCGGCATGAAAATAACTTGTGTTCCGGGCCTGAATGCACTGTTACGGGGTACCGAAGTTGCAAAAATGGTTTTGCAACAAAAGCATCCGTTCTAGTCCATTAGACTCAAAATGATGTTTGGGAGTGTTTTGGAGCATTTCGCTAACCTTCAGCATGTAAATTACTTGTCTTTCGGGCCTGAATGCACAGTTACGGGTACCGAAGTTGCAAAAATGGTTTTGCAACAAAAGCATCCGTTCTAGTCCATTAGACTCAAAATGATGTTTGGGAGTGTTTTGGAGCATTTCGCTAACCTTCAGCATGTAAATTACTTGTCTTTCGGGCCTGAATGCACTGTTACGGGTACCGAAGTTGCAAAAATGGTTTTGCAACAAAAGCATCCGTTCTAGTCCATTAGACTCAAAATGATGTTTGGGAGTGTTTTGGAGCATTTCGCTAACCTTCAGCATGTAAATTACTTGTCTTTCGGGCCTGAATGCACTGTTACGGGTACCGAAGTTGCAAAAATGGTTTTGCAACAAAAGCATATGTTCTACTCCATTAGACTCAAAATGATGTTTCGGAGTGTTGCATTTCGCTAACCATCGGCATATAAATAACATGTGTTTCGTGCCTGGATACACAGTTACGGGGTACCGAAGTTGCAAAAATGGTTTTGCAACAAAAGCATATGTTCTACTCCATTAGACTCAAAATGATGTTTCGGAGTGTTGCATTTCGCTAACCATCGGCATATAAATAACATGTGTTTCAGGCCTGGACACACAGTTACGGGGTACCGAAGTTGCAAAAATGGTTTTGCAACAAAAGCATCCGTTCTACTCCATTAGACTCAAAATGATGTTTGGGAGTGTTTTGGAGCATTTCGCTAACCTTCGGCATGTCAATAACTTGTGTTCCGGGCCTGAATGCACTGTTACGGGGTACCGTAGTTGCAAAAATGGTTTTGCAACAAAAGCATCCGTTCTACTCAATTAGACTCAAAATGATGTTTGGGAGTGTTTTGGAGCATTTCGCTAACCTTCGGCATGTAAATAACTTGTGTTTCGGGCCTGAATGCACTGTTACGCGGTACCGAAGTTGCAAAAATGGTTTTGCAACAAAAGCATCCGTTCTACTCAATTAGACTCAAAATGATGTTTGGGAGTGTTTTGGAGCATTTCACTAAGCTTCGGCATGAAAATAACTTGTGTTCCGGGCCTGAATGCACTGTTACGGGGTACCGAAGTTGCAAAAATGGTTTTGCAACAAAAGCATATGTTCTACTCCATTAGACTCAAAATGATGTTTCGGAGTGTTGCATTTCGCTAACCATCGGCATATAAATAACTTGTGTTTCGTGCCTGGATACACATTTACGGGGTACCGAAGTTGCAAAAATGGTTTTGCAACAAAAGCATCCGTTCTACTCCATTAGACTCAAAATGATGTTTGGGAGTGTTTTGGAGCATTTCGCTAACCTTCGGCATGTCAATAACTTGTGTTCCGGGCCTGAATGCACTGTTACGGGGTACCGACGTTGCAAAAATGGTTTTGCAACAAAAGCATCCGTTCTACTCAATTAGACTTAAAATGATGTTTGGGAGTGTTTTGGAGCATTTCGCTAACCTTCGGCATGTAAATAACTTGTGTTTCGGGCCTGAATGCACTGTTACGTGGTACCGAAGTTGCAAAAATGGTTTTGCAACAAAAGCATCCGTTCTACTCAATTAGACTTAAAATGATGTTTGGGAGTGTTTTGGAGCATTTCGCTAACCTTCGGCATGTAAATAACTTGTGTTCCGGGCCTGAATGCACTGTTGCGGGGTACCGAAGTTGCAAAAATGGTTTTGCAACAAAAGCATCCGTTCTACTCCATTTGACTCAAAATGACGTTTGGGAGTGTTTTGCAGCCTTTCGCAAACCTTCGGCATGTAAATAACTTGTGTTTCGGGCCTGAATGCACTGTTACGGGGTACCGAAGTTGCAAAAATGGTTTTGCAACAAAAGCATCCGTTCTACTCAATTAGACTCAAAATGATGTTTGGGAGTGTTTTGGAGCATTTCACTAAGCTTCGGCATGAAAATAACTTGTGTTCCGGGCCTGAATGCACTGTTACGGGGTACCGAAGTTGCAAAAATGGTTTTGCAACAAAAGCATCCGTTCTAGTCCATTAGACTCAAAATGATGTTTGGGAGTGTTTTGGAGCATTTCGCTAACCTTCAGCATGTAAATTACTTGTCTTTCGGGCCTGAATGCACAGTTACGGGTACCGAAGTTGCAAAAATGGTTTTGCAACAAAAGCATCCGTTCTAGTCCATTAGACTCAAAATGATGTTTGGGAGTGTTTTGGAGCATTTCGCTAACCTTCAGCATGTAAATTACTTGTCTTTCGGGCCTGAATGCACTGTTACGGGTACCGAAGTTGCAAAAATGGTTTTGCAACAAAAGCATCCGTTCTAGTCCATTAGACTCAAAATGATGTTTGGGAGTGTTTTGGAGCATTTCGCTAACCTTCAGCATGTAAATTACTTGTCTTTCGGGCCTGAATGCACTGTTACGGGTACCGAAGTTGCAAAAATGGTTTTGCAACAAAAGCATATGTTCTACTCCATTAGACTCAAAATGATGTTTCGGAGTGTTGCATTTCGCTAACCATCGGCATATAAATAACATGTGTTTCGTGCCTGGATACACAGTTACGGGGTACCGAAGTTGCAAAAATGGTTTTGCAACAAAAGCATATGTTCTACTCCATTAGACTCAAAATGATGTTTCGGAGTGTTGCATTTCGCTAACCATCGGCATATAAATAACATGTGTTTCGTGCCTGGACACACAGTTACGGGGTACCGAAGTTGCAAAAATGGTTTTGCAACAAAAGCATCCGTTCTACTCCATTAGACTCAAAATGATGTTTGGGAGTGTTTTGGAGCATTTCGCTAACCTTCGGCATGTCAATAACTTGTGTTCCGGGCCTGAATGCACTGTTACGGGGTACCGTAGTTGCAAAAATGGTTTTGCAACAAAAGCATCCGTTCTACTCAATTAGACTCAAAATGATGTTTGGGAGTGTTTTGGAGCATTTCGCTAACCTTCGGCATGTAAATAACTTGTGTTTCGGGCCTGAATGCACTGTTACGCGGTACCGAAGTTGCAAAAATGGTTTTGCAACAAAAGCATCCGTTCTACTCAATTAGACTCAAAATGATGTTTGGGAGTGTTTTGGAGCATTTCACTAAGCTTCGGCATGAAAATAACTTGTGTTCCGGGCCTGAATGCACTGTTACGGGGTACCGAAGTTGCAAAAATGGTTTTGCAACAAAAGCATCCGTTCTAGTCCATTAGACTCAAAATGATGTTTGGGAGTGTTTTGGAGCATTTCGCTAACCTTCGGCATGTAAATAACTTGTGTTTCAGGCCTGAATGCACTGTTACGGGGTACCGAAGTTGCAAAAATGGTTTTGCAACAAAAGCATATGTTCTACTCCATTAGACTCAAAATGATGTTTCAGAGTGTTGCATTTCGCTAACCTTCGGCATATAAATAACTTGTGTTTCGGTCCTGGATGCCCAGTTACGGGGTACCGAAGTTGCAAAAATGGTTTTGCAACAAAAGCATCTGTTCTACTCCTTTAGACTCAAAATGATGTTTGGGAGTGTTTTGGAGCATTTCGCTTACCTTCGGCATGAAAATAACTTGTGTTCCGGGCCTGAATGCACTATTACGGGGTACCGTAGTTGCAAAAATGGTTTTGCAACAAAAGCATCCGTTCTACTCAATTAGACTCAAAATGATGTTTGGGAGTGTTTTGGAGCATTTCGCTAACCTTCGGCATGTAAATAACTTGTGTTTCGGGCCTGAATGCACTGTTACGGGGTACCGAAGTTGCAAAAATGGTTTTCCAACAAAAGTATCCGTTCTACTCAATTAGACTCAAAATGATGTTTGGGTGTGTTTTGGAGCATTTCACTAAGCTTCGGCATGAAAATAACTTGTGTTCCGGGCCTGAATGCACTGTTACGGGGTACCGAAGTTGCAAAAATGGTTTTGCAACAAAAGCATCCGTTCTAGTCCATTAGACTCAAAATGATGTTTGGGAGTGTTTTGGAGCATTTCGCTAACCTTCGGCATGTAAATAACTTGTGTTTCAGGCCTGAATGCACTGTTACGGGGTACCGAAGTTGCAAAAATGGTTTTGCAACAAAAGCATATGTTCTACTCCATTAGACTCAAAATGATGTTTCGGAGTGTTGCATTTCGCTAACCATCGGCATATAAATAACTTGTGTTTCGTGCCTGGATACACAGTTACGGGGTACCGAAGTTGCAAAAATGGTTTTGCAACAAAAGCATCCGTTCTACTCCATTAGACTCAAAATGATGTTTGGGAGTGTTTTGGAGCATTTCGCTAACCTTCGGCATGTCAATAACTTGTGTTCCGGGCCTGAATGCACTGTTACGGGGTACCGACGTTGCAAAAATGGTTTTGCAACAAAAGCATCCGTTCTACTCAATTAGACTTAAAATGATGTTTGGGAGTGTTTTGGAGCATTTCGCTAACCTTCGGCATGTAAATAACTTGTGTTCCGGGCCTGAATGCACTGTTACTGGGTACCGAAGTTGCAAAAATGGTTTTGCAACAAAAGCATCCGTTCTAGTCCATTAGACTCAAAATGATGTTTGGGAGTGTTTTGGAGAATTTCGCTAACCTTCGGCATGTAAATAACTTGTGTTTCAGGCCTGAATGCACTGTTACGGGGTACCGAAGTTGCAAAAATGGTTTTGCAACAAAAGCATATGTTCTACTCCATTAGACTCAAAATGATGTTTCGGAGTGTTGCATTTCGCTAACCTTCGGCATATAAATAACTTGTGTTTCGGGCCTGGATGCCCAGTTACGGGGTACCGAAGTTGCAAAAATGGTTTTGCAACAAAAGCATCTGTTCTACTCCTTTAGACTCAAAATGATGTTTGGGAGTGTTTTGGAGCATTTCGCTTACCTTCGGCATGAAAATAACTTGTGTTCTGGGCCTGAATGCACTATTACGGGGTACCGTAGTTGCAAAAATGGTTTTGCAACAAAAGCATCCGTTCTACTCAATTAGACTCAAAATGATGTTTGGGAGTGTTTTGGAGCATTTCGCTAACCTTCGGCATGTAAATAACTTGTGTTTCGGGCCTGAATGCACTGTTACGGGGTACCGAAGTTGCAAAAATGGTTTTGCAACAAAAGTATCCGTTCTACTCAATTAGACTCAAAATGATGTTTGGGTGTGTTTTGGAGCATTTCACTAAGCTTCGGCATGAAAATAACTTGTGTTCCGGGCCTGAATGCACTGTTACGGGGTACCGAAGTTGCAAAAATGGTTTTGCAACAAAAGCATCCGTTCTAGTCCATTAGACTCAAATGATGTTTGGGAGTGTTTTGGAGCATTTCGCTAACCTTCGGCATGTAAATAACTTGTGTTTCAGGCCTGAATGCACTGTTACTGGGTAC